>CALNHX010008373.1:0-61516 GCA_940337035.1 Agriotes lineatus | reverse complement strand
TTATTGGGCGCTGATAAATATGTAATCTGCACAGGCTATAATAAAAAAGTAGAAGCCGGAAAAGATGGGCGCGGCGCAATTTTTTTAAGTTGAACTTTACAATCAACACGAAAAATTTCCACTTATTAATTTTGCCATGTACCGTTATTATATTATGTACTCAAATTATGTTATTATTTTTTATATTATTAAAATTAGATGTTTTTCTATTAATTCTATGAAAAGAAAAAGCAAGAGGAAAAACAAATCATTCTACGAGACTATGAGAATTGTTCATAATAGTAATTATTATGACGATAGGGACAAACTACATACAGCTCATTTCTTTTAATAAATAACGCTCAAACGTTCCAACATAATTTAGAATTTTTTGTTAGTGACAACTGTTTATTAAAACAAATGAAATTTACACTGATGTTATAGTCGGGTGTCAAGCCGGTCCCGGGACGTCCCCTCAAAATGATTTTGTGGCGATGAAAAGGTACATGGATTTTGTTAGAGATTTGCAACGAGAGCACGAATATATACGAAGGCCAAAATCATCCGTCGCACCAATATTGTGCTTGCGTTGCTGTAATTCTATCTGGAGACAAAACATAGACAAAACATTAAATAAGTCCTCGATAGGAGGTACCGATGGGGCGATCGCGATGGGCAGTCTCCAGAAATCCTTCGTCGAGACATGTACTCATATTATTCTTCTTAATAAATACACTGCGGCAAAAAATTAACGCAACAGTTTTTAACTTTTCAGAATTTGCACTTTATGCTTGTAGTTTTATTTATATTATCAATCCCTGTAGACTCTCTAGTTAAGAATATACAATAATTTATTATAAAAGTATTGAATTGAATATATCAAACAAAATTTGTTGAACTGGTTTTCTTTTTAAGTGTTATTTTCATTAAAATTTTGTTTTTTTTAACTTGTTAGCTGATTTTAGTGTTTTTTGCAAATTGCTATTCAAGAACAATCTAAAGCTATAAAAAGTTACAAAAAAAGGTCACAAAAAGATATTCCAACAAAAGCAAGACATTTCAGGTGTTGCGTTAATTTTTTGGCGGAGTGTATTATTTCTATTTTAAATTTTAATGGACCTTTAAATTTGATTATGAAATCGGCCCTAAGGGCGAGTTGTACAATCGTGGATTAACTGTAATCCAAGGTTAATTACTATGGGTACAATTATTGTCCCAACATCCCACCAATTGCATCCATTTAAATTTTAATGGACCTTTAAATTTGATTATGAAATCGGCCCTAAGGGCAAGTTGTACAATCGTGGGTTAACTGTAATCCAAGGTTAATTACTATGGGTACAATTATTGTCCCAACATCCCAACAATTAACCTTGGATTACAGTTAATCCACGATTGTACAGGGCGAGTTGTACCACCACGGTTTAACTTTGAATCGAGATTAACTGCTATGGATATACGTAATTGTTGAAACAATTGTTTTAAACCGTCTTGGTACAACTCGCTCTAAGGCTTGCTACAATACTAATCCAAACATTCGTACCGATTTTTGAAGTGTCAAATGGCTGGGAACAAGTGTGTGTATTATTTGTGCGGAAAATCTCCCAAGCTGCATCCTGGGTTGAGAAGATTTAGTTTTCCAGTACGCAATAAAAAATTACTAGAACAATGGATTATTAATACCGGTAAGTAAATTATCAAGTCTTTCATTAAAAAAAAGTGACGTCATAAATTTATCAATTGTAATTTCTTCAAAATAAGGGCCTCCAACCATCTTGTGTACCTATTGATTGTAGCATTGTCTAATTATATTATAATTAGACAATGATTGTAGGTTTTGGTTGATTATCACGGTAATAACTTGAGAATCAAGATCACGAAAAATTCACGAATGCTTTAGCATGCGTGAATTTTTCTAATGGGCTTGATGCTCAAGTTATTACCAGTTGGATTTGGTTTTGGATTTGAAAGGTTGATACAAAAACGCGTTGCTTAGCAAAAATCACGAGGGCAGCTGGACGCAGTTCCGTTTTAAAAATCCGACAGCGTGCTGGAGGATTTTTAGGAACAGCGTCCAGTCGCGCTAGTGGTATTTTTGGACAGCAGCGCGTTTGAGTACAAAACCTTGAAAATTTATTATGATTAGATCCTGAGGCCGAATGACATACAACAGATTAATTCATGAATAAAGCAGATTTGAACATTCAGTTTTTGGTGTGGTAAGTTCAAAATCATTTAGATTTTGACGCAGTCAAATAAATGCTAGTAGCTTGTTATTCAAGAAAATGCTCTGTGATTGGCCTAAAATTGAAAAATGATGCATTTTGATTGGTCGAAAAATTGCGAATGAATTAATCGCTGTAATTCTGAAAATTAATCTATAATTTTATATTACTACTGATTATTGTTCAAATTGTTTCAGGAGTTGCGCAATTGGCGACTTTATCTGATGAAGAGTTAAAAAAGAAATTCTTCTGTCAAGACCACTTTTCTTTTGATCAGTTCCTTAATAAAAATTTTAAGAAAAATGCACTACCTATGAAGTATTCTGATCAAGGAACCTCAATCAAACCGTCTTCAACTTACTCCCGGCAAGTTTCAAGTGAAATAAGTTCCCCAAGTGGGAAAATTAGTATTACACAAAGTTCTGCTTCTTTTTCTCCAGACAAAAGTAAAACCCTGGCGAGAAGAAAACTTCAGTTTGGAGAATCACCAACAAGCAGTGTTAAATTGACAAAAGTTTCCCCAACAACGAAAAGTGGTTCAAGTTTTTTATCGCAAATAATTGACCTTCCAGAAGCACCTTCTTCAAGTGAAATACAAGAAAGGAAACGAAAATGCCCGCAAGAAGAAGATGACACACCTAGAAAAAAGAAATTAAAATTGAAACTCTCAGAAATCAAAAAGCAGATGAAAAGTAAATCTGTATATTATATTAAACAACTTCAAAAACAAGGATGTCAATTCAAACAGAACAAACAACTTTTTCACATTACTGGAACATTTGTCATCTTCCGCAAAAGTGTTAACTAGAATGCAAGTAATACACCGAAAAAAAAAAACAGCTTGGAGCGTTGCGGAAAAGAAGTTAGCAATTCGGTTATATTATAAAAGTGCAGGATACTACAAATTTCTGCGTAAAATGGGTGTGATACTACCATCAATTTCAGCAGTGCGACTTTGGGTCAGAGGATACAATTTTTTTCCCGGATTTAACCATAAACTTTTTCGACATATAAAGTTGAAAGTCGACAGCATGGAAGAAAAAGAAAAACATTGTGTCATATGTTTTGATGAAATGTCATTAAAACAACATTTAGAATACAACAAACACGAAGATTTTATCGAAGGTTACGAAGATTTAGGAGAGTATGGGCGAAGAGCAGTGCCTGCCAAACAAGCATTAGTAATCCTCGTTAGAGGGTTGCAGAGTCAATGGAAGATACCAATCGCATATTTTGTATCTGCTACAGGTGTGAAAGGTGATGTTCTCAAAAAAATTGTTGAAAAAACTATCAATTATTTAACTGATTCTGGTCTTTACCCTCATGCAATAGTATGTGACCAGTCAACAACAAATCAAAAACTCTATAGAGATCTTGATGTGACACCTGAAAAACCGTACTTTTTCATTAAAGGCAAAAAGTACTGTGCCATTTTCGATGTTCCTCACTTAACGAAAAGTATCCGAAACAATCTTCTAACCGGAAAGAAAATAAACTTTGCGTGGAATCTGATCCAGAAGAGGTCGAAGTTACCTCTGATAATTCGGACATTAACGACGAAGAAATAGGATCAGAAAGCAGCAAGAGTGTCACTTTAAAGGACTGTGCCGAAGTATATTTTAGTGGGTATTTACTAAAACGCAATTTGGAACACTTTAATTGTGCACAGTGTCGACAGGATTTAGAAAGTGACACAACTTTAACGGACAAAGACCAATTACTAATTTTAAATCGAACTTACGGCACTGAAGGTAAAGTAACTACTGGTTTGAAAAGTCCAAGTACTCTACTGAAAGATGTCTGTTCGTTGGCATTTAAAATATGGACACAGTACTTTCCACAGTTCAGAAGTAATCGAAAAGTTGCTAGTTTGCTGAAAAAGAAAATTGTCTCAGGAATTCACAAAAAAAATCCATTATGGTTCAAAACTGAAGATTGCATTGCACACAGAAATTTTATCATAGATACATTAATCAGAGTAAAATTATTTAGAGACGGTTCTCTTGTAACCCAAAAAAGTACAAAAGCTTCAGCCTCCACCAGCAAACTAAAGATTGTACAAAATAAATAACCTTTCTGTATGTCAAGTTTCAGGAATTATAATTATATTTTTAATTTAATATTTACGTCAGTTGAATATAATATTTAATTGATGTATTACTCGTATTTAAATACAAGAGTATTCATGACATAGTGTTATATAAATTTAATTATACGAATAAATTATGTTACCTGTATTTTATTTTTTCATAATATAGTCCAGAGAAATTAGACATTGCTCTTCGGAAAAATTCCCGGAAAGCTGGATTTTGGTATGAGCCTTGATATTGTGGTTCTAAACAAAATGTCAAAAGTCCTCATCGATCCGAGTGCCGCTAAAAATTTTAAGGGGGGTCAAAGGTCACCAAAAACGGTATTTCGTGAATATCTCGTTAACGGTGACTTTTACAGAAAAAATATTGGTTATCAAATTTGTAGCTTATGAAATTTGTAACAATAAAGGTATCATGACTTTTATTTGTAAAAGTAGCCGTTTTGGAGATAATTCGATTGACAGAGTTGTAACGAATAGATGCACTCCTCAATGGCATGTATATCTCATTGGAGTTGTGACTTGAAATATTCCAGAATTTCCTTGTTTCAGAGCCCATAAAATAGAAAGAAACACATATATAGTACACTGTAGTCTAGATAGAGAAGGAATGTGCTCCGAGAAGTTCCCCTCCGTTGTTATAAAACTTCAAGGGACATCTGCTTGCCATTCGTGTAGGAGCATAATAGTATATTATGTTATTAGGAGCAAAAATTATACTTTATTTGGAGTGGCTGGACTGTTTATCTGTCGCAAGCTTGGCAGATAATTACAGCCGAGCCACATAAAGATACTTTTGTTCCGAAACATATAGTATTTTTTCTTCAAACGTTTATCACAAATTATTTAAGACATTTTAAGAAACCTGGAATTATTTTAAGGTAGAGGATTGGGTAGACTGATAAAGGTAGGGTGTTTTGGAGATCGTCACTATGACTACACTATAAACAATGTTGTAAACAAAATCCGAAGAAAAATACTCTCGTCAGTCGTGCTTAAATGTAACACTCGATATAAATGACGTCGATACTTGCAACTCCACTGAAGATGTAGATCAATCACGTTTCCTGACTGAATCTATGGAAATAGAGAAGACAGCAGAAGAAGAAGAAGAAGAAGAAGAAGAATAAGATGATGAAGAGGAAAGCATACAGATTTTGATTAATGAACAAGTTCATAATAATTTTTTTTAAATAAACATTTTTCAAACAAAAATAAACGTGGAATATGCCTACTGGGGACACCACATGAAAAAAACGCACCTTGTACTCTACCTGGAAGGTGGTGTGGAAAAGAGTGCACCTTTCAACTCTGTAAATCGAAATTATCTCTAAAACGGTTACTTTTACGAATAAAAGTCATGATACCTTTATTGTTAAAAATTTCATAAGCTACAAATTTGACAATCAATATTTTTCCTGTAAAAGTGACCGTTAACGAGATATTCACGAAATACCGTTTTTGGTGACCTTTGCCCCCCCTTAAAATTTTTAGCGGCACTCGGATCGATGAGGACTTTTGACATTTTGTTTAGAACCACAATACCAAGGCTCATTCCAAAATCCAGCTTTCCGGGAATTTTTCCGAAGTTTTGCTTTTATTTTGTCTAATTTCACTGGACTAAATACCACTACCATTCATACATAATAATCGTAATTATTGATCAGTAATTTCTAATGAGACAAAGTGTTAAGTATAGTTGCGGCCAAAGAAAATGTAGCAGCACTTTTTTCTCGTGATTTTTAACATTACTGCCGACAGCTATGCAATGCTATCTTTCATTTTACTGATTTACCAAAAACTTTAACTGATTTTGTCTTTCAGATACAATGTTGGAACTCGATAATTGGCATATCCAAGCAAAAATAATTAGAAACACAATCTCCGACTATTTTCATTTAATTAACATTAAACATCATTAGGGTGAAATTTTTATAATAAGAAATGTTATCAGAACAACGTACATACCTAAGATTGCTGAAGTACGTTGTTCTGATAACACTTTCTAATTCTGTACCTCAGAGCCAAACTATGGCAAGTCCAAAATTTCGAAAAATGAGGTAACTATGTCAATCTATTCCGGATGTGAACGCAAAGGCTTTGACATATTTACCTCATTTTTCAAAATTTTGGGCTTGCCATAGTTTAGCTCTAAGGTACAGAATTGTAAAGATTTCAGCTTGATGATGTTTAATGTTCAATCCCCCTGATTCTGTAACTTTTTTAATCACCGTGATTATTTTTCACGATGATTGTTGCTATATATTGGCCAATTAGAACAAAGCTTAGCTAGCAACAACCACCGTAGAAAATAAGCACAGCAATTAAAAAAGTTACAGAATCACCCCATCAAATGAAACTAGTTCCAGATTGTGTTTCTAAAATTTATTTGCATGCCAATTATCGAATTCCTACATTGATTTAGCAAACTTAACAAACATGAAGTAAAATGTCAAATTTGTGGTTGATTTTCTTTGGCCTTGGTAGATTTTACTATCCAAAAACATGTCAATAAAGCTATAATTATGAAGTAATAATGGAAAATAGCTATTTACGGTATAAGTGAATAAAGACAAATTTTATTCACGAAAAAATTGTTTAGCGCACGAGGCGCCCAAGTAGTGAAGTAGCTAAGGGAAAGTGCTGTCTTTCTCACATTCGACGTTCAAGCGATCCATCAGTCGTAGTCCACAATGAAACAAATTCGTTTACGAGACGTTAACTTACTGGAAACACTTATGCAAGCTTTTAATAGCCCTTCAATTGTTTTCTGCTTTGCGATGCTTTGCTGATTTTAAGATTATTTTAATATCTCGTGATGTACTATTGCGGAAATATAAAGCGGGACACTAAAATTTGCCTAAGTTCAATTAACTGAATGAATTCATTGTGGACGTTATCTCACGCTACTTATATTGCATTAACCAGTTCCTTTTGGTTCATTGGCATGTGGTAGATAGGATTTCATAAACAATTAGAAAGGAAAAATTACAATATTCAAATATTTAAAAAGGGTGCTACAGGACTTGTCCCGGTTTATGTTTCCGCGACTGTACCTATTTACATTTTTTGTTGTCGAGAAAATTGCCGCACACATCTCTAAATTAGCGGCTTATAAAACTGAGGTTTACAACAACGCCACCTTTGAAATGTCAGATTAAATTTAGTTTTAATTACACTGTCGCCGATATTACCCCAACTATCGCACTGCACTCTAGCGGTGAAGAGACTAACCAAAAAATTGTCCCACGCCACAAGGTGAACTTGTCCCGAAGCTCCAAATTTAGGGAAAGTAAAATTTGCGTATGATTGCTCGACTGTAATATAATTAGACAATGGTAATATGCAAATATCGATCCATTGCGAGAAATGATCTACTAGTACTAAGTAAGACTTTGAACCAAATTCTAAAATATCTGCATCTACTTTATTATACCTAAGTTTTGGCACGGAGTGGGGTAGCAGCGGTTTTTTGAAATTACTAGGCATATATTTTTCACAAATTCTGCAAGATTTGCTATAGGTTATAATATCGGATGTTAACTTTGGCCAAAAAAATAATTTTCTCGCTTTATGTAAGGCTTTGTTAATCCCTATATGGCCCTTATGTAACAATTTCAGAATATAAGATCTAAGATTCTGTGGCACTACTATTTTATCTCTTATAAAAACTAAACCGGCTTCAACATATAGGTCATCTTTTAAATTGAAATAGGGTTTACACTTTAAAGGGATATCGTTGAGTTTTGGCCAACCATTGTAATAATAATCAGAGACGATTTTCAAATTTCGTCGTTCGAAGTTTCCCTTCTAAATTTAGATTTTTTTACATCGGTCATTGGTAGATGTTTAGATACCGAATGCACTACGTCAAACATATCGAAATCGAGTGTGTTGGACTTTAAACTAGCCCTAGAGAGCATATCAGCAAAATTAATATTTTTGCCAGGAACGTAGTACACATTAAGGTTGTATTTTAATAATTTTAATCTTAAACGCTGTAATCTTACCGAACCAATCTTGCAAATGGGTTTATTCATAATCGATATTATTGGTTTATGGTCAGTCTGTACATCTACATTGTAACGATAAATGAATTCATGGAACTTCTGAGTACTAAAGTATATTGCCAATAATTCTTTCTCAGTTTGACTATAATTTATTTCGTGGTCATTCATTGTTCGAGATGCACAGGCTACCAATTTTAACATACTATCATGCTCTTGAAACATACAACAGCCCAACCCATTTTTTGACGCATCACACTGTATTACAATTTTCCTTTTCTGGTCAAATGGTACTAAGGAAGGGGATTTGCTAATACTTTTCTTTATTTTCTCAAACGTTTCTTGATGCCTAGGGAGCCACTGCCATTCCACATTTGATAATTCACATAAGGGATTCATATATTCAGCCATATTTGGAACATAACGCCTCACATAATTAAAGAAACCTATTATTCTCTGTAACTCTACTTTACTTTTAGGACTTTCTAATTTACAAAGTGCTTCCACACGGTCTGGATCTACCTGCATTCCAATTTCGGAGAATATTTGACCCATAAACTTTACTTGTTTTTGACAAAATTGAAATTTTTCTTTATTAAATTTAGCATTTACCTGTCTAGCACGTTCTACAACTAGTTTTACAGCCCTATCGTGTTCCTGTTTTGTGGCCCCAGCTATTATCATATCATCATGGCAAATGATGACGTTTTCAATATCGCCAAAATTTTTTTCGACCTCTTCCTCAAACAAATCTTGAGAGTCAGACAGGCCATATGGCAATACTGTATACCTATATACTCCAAATGGGGTGCTAAAACAACATTTCCAAGACGAGTTTTCATCTAACCTCAAATGGTGGTATCCTTCAGATAAATCAAATACAGTAAATATTTTTTTACCACTTAATTTTGCGCAAATTTCTTCAATGTTTGGGATTAATCGCGGTTTCCTTACTATATGCTTGTTTAGATCTGCTGGATCTAGACATAATCTAATTTTACCGTTAGATTTTTCTACCACAACAACTCTATTAATACTTGCCCTAGCATCAATTTCCTCTACCTTAACAATAGCTTTCCTTTTAACTAATCTTTCTAGTTCATCTTTAAATGCACTACGTATTGCAATGGGTATTTTGGTTGGGGGGTGGCTAACTGGCTCAAACACTTCAGATGTAGTAATCCGACACATACCTGGAAACACAACTGAGCCTGAAAAAATATCTGTATTATGTTTTATGAACGATTCTTTGATGCTATCTGATCTACACTTATCAGTATTATTAATTCTTTTTACCAAATTTAAATGCAAACATGCTTGGCCTCCCAAAAGAACCTGGTTTGCCACCTCAACAATGACAAAATCTTCGTACATATGTGTATCCCTAAATTTGCAATACAAATTTACAATTCCAATAGGCTTTGATATTGTTCCCTCAAAGGCTTTTAACATGTAATCAGCAGGTCTTATTCTAAATTGTTTGTTAACTAGCTTAAACGTATTTAGTGGGATAACATTTACATCTGCCCCAGTGTCTAGTTTTACTTTAAGTTTCCGGTTTTCAATTTCAATGACCTCCTCCCAGATACCTTTCTTATGACAACAGTTTAGGTAATTACATTTACAGCTTTTTTTAACTAGATTAATACTACCTACAAAATTTTCACTAGACGTATCACTTTCTTGGTTTTGTTCAACATTTTTAACAAACTTTACTCTACACGACTTTGCGAAATGATTTAGTGTGCCACACTTCGTGCAACTTTTCCCGTAAGCTGGGCATTCACGAGGCCCATGTATAGTTTGGCACCTCTTGCATTGAAATGTTTTGTCAGATTTTTTGTATCTATAATCCAATTTCCTACCTGACGATGTTTGCAGGTTACTTCCAGATTTATAGTTACTACCGTTGTCAGGTCATTTTGGTATTTTAAGTAGCCACCTAGGCTTTAGGGCAGCGTGCCCGTATGCTAAACCCTTTTAGTTACTTATTTGGCTCCATCGCCTAATTCTACAATAATGATTTTGCACATATTTGACCCCAAACGCAGTATTTCTCGTCAGTTGGAGCACCCCTTTGCTGCTACTTTGGCAGCCGGGTGTTATCACTCGCAAGAATTCCGAAACTTTTAGAAGTCATTCCGTTGAGGCGCTTCGCCATTGGCTGTTTTTGATACCAGAATTAATTTGTTTTGTGGAGCGCATCGCCATTGGCTGTCGAGAGTCACGTGGCAATGCCGTTTGGCTCACGCCACTTCAAGCGTCCTAACGCTTTTTGCTTGGGGAGTTCAAGTCAGGCCGTTGATCAAAGAAGTCGCAGAGTGTGCCGTTTCGCGGCGTTCCCGCTATTTGCGGGGACGCCAGCCTGTTTTTCCCGTCTCGTGTGTTTCAGCGAATGTTGTCGAGTATGCCATCCTTTAAGAGGTCGCGTGTGGTTGTGTGAGTGGCACGTCTTTACGTCGCGGCGTAGGTGTGTGAAGGGCTTCTTGGGGCCAGTTCTGCGTTGGTGAGAAAGGGGGCTTTCCCCTTGCAACTCGCTGTTTCGAGGATCTTTTTAGGCAGGACGAAGTAGGCCTTTTTGTCGCTGTAGCGTGCTCTTTGGAGAGCGTCCTAACGTCGCCATTTCAGCAGATTCCAGCCCGTTTACCCCTAACGCCGTGTTTTGGCGATTGAGCTGCCACAGACTGCCGTCTTCTACCAAACGACTGCACGCCACTCTCATGGACCGTCTGCGGATTAAGGTATTTGTAAATGTAACCATTTAAACATAGTAACTGTTACTTGTGCGAGCGTTGGTGCTTTGTGCTCAACTTTATGTGGGCGGATGCATGCCCCTAGCTTGCTTGTCGCGGCTTTTAATGCCGGTTTGAGGCCACCATGCTGCAAGACGCTACTTTGGTAGCCTGCCAGTAAGTTCATGTGCGCGAGTTTCGGGTTTCATCGCCTAAATAACTAAAGAACTCTGCGATCGTGATTTGGTGTTACGTTCGTGCTAATTTTTGATTCAGTAACGTTAGATGTGCGAGCTTCGCTACATTGTACCGATTAATACCTATATAGAATTAACGCCTCGCCGTGCTGGGCCTGGCGCGCCCTAAGCTGTTCGAGTTTTTCTTTGTTTATGTTTGCGAGGGCTTTGTGCTTTGCTTCCTAGGTGTTAACCGCAGGTCGGCGACTGTTATCGCGCACTAACGCGCCCCTTTTGCCGGAGCGCGTATTTCTCAACTGTACTCTAACATGTTCATTAGCATAGCGCGTCCATCAGCTGATGCTTAACGTAAGTAGTAACATAAGCTTGGCGGCACGATTTGTTGCCCAGATGTAATTAGCGATCAATAGACGCATATTTAGTTAAAGGACGTATTATTCCTATTCGACCTGTGCATGCTTTGTTTCAAATAGCGCCTTTTACAATGTAAAGATTGGTGTACGGCGAGACGTGAGAGATCAGAGCGTGCAGGTAGGTCCAGTGATTGCGCAGTCTCGGCCAAAGAGTCCCAATATTACCATTCCAGTACGAAATTGTTATTTGAGCTTGCAGCTTATGAAAATTCTTGTCGACGGAGTATCTTGAATACTTCGCTCCCGTTTAACCGCCCAGGCCCGGTTATTCGAGTTAAGACAGGCCTGGTGGCGCCCTCATAATTTTGACGTACCCTATATATATGCCTCAACACGCTTGCCCAGCACGTATCGTGTGACTCACGCCCGACTCCCTGAGCGTTCCAGCCGTGGCCCTTTAGCCTGTTTCTAGCAAATCTCAGGGCAAGTGTGCCAGTTTCCAGGACTGATTCCGTGGTGCGATGCTCACCTTGGGTGGGTGTCGTAAAGTTGTTTTAATACCGTAACACCGTTACCTACAAAGCTCTTGTTCTTCTTAACCATATTTATGTCGAGGTCGCTACTCCTTTCACCTTGTTGGAACTGTTGACTTTGGGACCTACTTTGTTCGCTTGTCCTACAGTGCTGGATCGCTTTCTCCAATGTAAGCTTGTCAATTCTGAGTAGAGCCTCTCTGGTGGTTGGATTACGTATGCCCATAACTATTATGTCCCGTAAAGCCTTGTCTTCCGCTGATTCATCTGGGTCGACCACATTATAGTTGCAGGATTTCACCAGGTGCTTGCAGTCGGTCAAAAAATGCTCGAAGGTTTCACCCTCCTTCTGGGCCCTCTTCAAAAAGTTGTAACGTTCAAAACACTCGTTTACTCTAGGATTTACATAATTGGCTATTAAACCTAATGCGTATGCATAATTATCCACTTGATCACCAGGAACTTTAAATGTTGCCATAATTCTAGCCGATTCTGTTCCCATAATGTTTCTTAAAATCGACAGTTTTACCTTGTCGGCAGCTTCATTTTGCCCTGTTGCCATTAGGTAATCTTCGAAGGCCGTTTTCCAGAACTTCCACTCTGTGGAGGCATTCTGTCCTTGTAAATCGAAATCAGGTGGTAATTTAACTGGACCGAGGCCTAAATTAGCCATTTTTACTGCTTGATAAATCGAAGCTGTACACTTAACCTCGTTTATCGGAATCGCACCGCTATATTTCGGTTGATACCTTCTCCTCACCGGAAATTTATTTTTATTTATGCAGCGCCATGTTTAGTGGATACTTCAGCATGTTAAAATCAATAAGAACACTTTTGATGGTTATTATTTATTACGATTTACTGTGATTAGAATACATCTTGTTAAACGATGTCAATACATGCATCATATATCCGGTATACATATTTCGTACTACCAACATAACAGTAATACTAAACTAAAAGGGTGCGTTCCGTAATGAACTACCTTGAACAGGTCCAAACAAATAAAAATCTGAAGCAGCGAGGTCTGAAATGTATCGTAAATGGAACAGCATTCAATGTTTGAATCGTAGTCAGCGTGTGAATAGCAAAATGAGGTCGAGCATTATCCTGTAAGACGCAGACAGAGAACTCGTGTTTTTTTTCAAATTATCCTTACTGATATTTAAAGCAGAAGGAATATTCTTCACTGTAATTCGACGATCGTTTCCAATAAGTGCATTTTACTCAGCATTCTCTTCTGTTGTCAATGTTTTTGGACGGCGAGAATGCAGTTCATTCTCGGCACCTTTGCAGCCATTTTTAAACGCTTGACTCTTTTTGTAAACGCTTATGTCTGATGATGATTGCGTATAAAACTGTCTTTTAACTCTTACACAAATTTCTTACGGTTTGATATCTTTGTTGATACGAAATTTACTAATAATGCGTGGTTTGATGCTAGAATGCACTCCCACTTCACTCATGCTTGCCAATTGAACACCAATGAACTGTGACGACTTAATGACTGAATGAAGTTAGGGCTTGTTCTAGAGTAATTAATGTATACAACTTCTGTGCATGTCTTTGTCTTTTGGCACGCAATACAAATTATAATTCATATTTGAACGTTCCCCGTATTATGTTATATATTATAATATATATCACTGTAATGTGAAAAATATCTTCTTTCCCATGATGTCATAGCCAACTATGAGTTCCACATAAAAAAATACAACTTTATGGTATAACTATAACTATAGGGTCCCGAGTGGTGTAGCTTGAACAAGCGTCCACGTTCGATCAGCAGAGTTAAGCAACGCTGTCTCTGGTCAGAACTTGGATGGGAGTTCCACGGCTGCACTTCTCGGCGCCTCGTGGTACGGCTATCACGGAAAAAAGTTGGTCCCGGCGGTCATACAACATCATGACAGTCGTTAGTGGGGTTGGAAGTCCTCATAACTGCACAGCGACGCCTATAATTGGCCTAACGGCTGTTGGCTGAGTGCGAATTAAATAAACTCTAAATTCAAAACATTTTTGGAAAAACCGACTACGCCAATGCATTCTTATCAAAAAATTCCATGAAAAACGTAGAAATTGCTTTTCTCTATTTTCATAAATAGGCGGAATATAGCCACAACACGAAAATCGAAAACTAGAACTTTTGTTTATAACTTGAAAACAAAAAACAATAGATTTATTTTTCCACATCTTCTATAGTTAGTTGTCAAGGTTTCCAATGAAAACATTGAAATTTGCCCACCCTGTATACGAGTTTCATAATTACTTTTAAAAACTTTAAAATTCGTACAAGTACACTCAATTCTGAAGATCTTAGTTTTTCGAGGTTTTCCATTTTTACATTGACAACTGTTCAATAACTTGACTTTGACAGTTTGAAGCCTACTGATGTTATTGTATTATACATATTATAATCAAAATTGCTGCATTATTAAACTGATATTTCTTAACAACCAATCATACCACTATACTTTTAAAAAAATTGTATTCATTTGGCTTCACTCCACAAATGTTATGCTTATTTGCATCATATCTTCAGAACAGGCGCCAGTATGTAGTATACAACAATTG
This sequence comes from Agriotes lineatus, assembly GCA_940337035.1. Lineage (NCBI taxonomy): Eukaryota > Metazoa > Arthropoda > Insecta > Coleoptera > Elateridae > Agriotes > Agriotes lineatus. The sequence goes on along the minus strand of CALNHX010008373.1, from coordinate 46,824 downwards.
TGTATCACGTGAGTTTAACGTTTTATCAGGAGTTCCACAGGGCTCTAACCTAGGGCCGTTACTGTTCCTGATCTTAATTAATGATCTACCCGATGTAATAACCTATTCTAAATGTCTACTGTTTGCTGATGACTTTAAAATTTATAAGAGTATATCTTGCATTAACGACTGTCAATTATTACAATTTGACCTTGAAAAAATCTTTCAATGGTCGGTTGTAAACCGCCTTTCATTTAATATAAATAAATGTGCTATAGTTAGCTACACTCGCAAACAATCAATAATAACCTTTAACTATACACTTGATAATCAGAATGTTTGTAGGAAAGACAATATAAAAGATCTGGGTATACAGTTTGATAATCAACTTACTTTTAACTTACATATTCTTCACTGCGTTAACTCAGCTTATAGACAACTTGGATTTGTTATACGGAACGCCACATCGTTTAGTCAAATTCACTCCCTAATTTTGTTATATAATATGTTTGTGAGAATATGGATGTGTTATTTGGTCACCATATTACAACAATTATAAGAATTTAATAGAAAAGGTCCAAAACAAATTTTTACGCTTCTTGTATTTTAAAATGCATGGGGTCTATCCTCTCTATCTACCCTATACTGAATTTCTTAAAGAGTCTAATTTCTTAAATTTAGAAAAAAGAAGAGCTTTGCAGTCATGCATATTTATTTTTAAATTAGTTAGATCGGCTGTAGATTGTGATACCCTTTTGTCGGAGCTGCATTTTCATGTACCCTCATACAACTCTAGGAATACCTTTGTTTTTTCAATACCGAATTACAGAACGAATTATGCCTATAATTCGCCAATGTTGCGTATGTGTTCGATTTGTAACAACTTTTCAGAGATAGATATTTATCACCGCAGTTTAAAACAATTTAAGTTTTATGTAAATAGAGCAATAGCTCGTTAAACGGATGCCATTTATATTTTATTTATAATTATAATAATTGATTTTTTTTTAATTTTTTTTTGCACGTACTTTAGCAACTAGTTAATATGTAGATCTCTTTTTTTCCTTAATTTGCAAGTTTGTAATATATTTGTCTAATATTTATGTCAACTATAGTTATAGGTGATTTTCGTCTTTGGTGCCCATTCTTACTTGTTTGCTTTGCCACTACCATACAATCTAACTAACTAACTAATTAATACCTTACTGTATGTATTGTACGAATTATGTATATTTCGTTTAATAGTAGCCTGTAATTGGTTGTTCTGTTGGCTACTTGCTCAAATAAATAAAAAATAAATAAGATTGAAGAAATTTTCAATTTCATGCCCTCCATATTCTCGATACGTGAAAACAACAAACTGTAGTACAATAACATATAGGTATTATGAAAAATGCCTAATGTCAATAAAAACACACTTGTTATTTTGATCAATGCGTAATAGATTATTAATACGTGACTGAAAACAGAAAGTTGGCGTTAATTTGTGGTATCAGGGTATGCCATTATATGATTTTTAAAAATGGAAAAAGACACAACCGTGGATGTACTTAGCAACCAAAAACGTAGAGAAATAATTGCAACAAGCAAGAAAAATGAATATGAAAGCGAATATGACCAAGAAAAAACAAGAACACTTTAAAGCAGAGTAGATTTATCAAAGCAAAATAGACGATGTTCGCGTTGTGGTTATCAATACGATCCTAGAAACTGCCTCGCATGTGGGTAATTCTGCAAAAAGTACAAACGTCTAGTGATGTAAATTACCGAGGTATTTACTATTAGGGGTAAATACCCGGGGTATTTCTAGCCGGATTTACAAATATCATAAAGCTAATGTAACCAGTATAATTGATAGGTAAGTGAAGGTGCTCTATTCGAATTTTATCAAAATGTATAGTAAAATAGCTGCACTGAGAACATTTTACTGCCCAAAATACCGATGGAGTTATAATGATTTGTAACAGCAATAATAGAGCATGAATATAAAATAGTATTCAAAGATTGAATAAGAAAGCGATGACCATAGAATAGTATATAGTATGCTAAGAACTGAAAGTGCCGCTTGTGCATGAATACTGCTAGTTGACGCTGCTCACGTGAAAACCCAAAACGGTCAGCGAGTGGCAAAATGCTGAAAAAGCTCACTCAGCGGCGAATGTCAACTTCCTCTTGTCAAACGATACTAATCAGAATAATCTATTTTCGATGTCGGTCATCGAAAAACAAATATTTGAGTAGACCTGACGTTCATTTTAATTATGGCATAAGTCAACTAAATATGGCTAATAAATAAACTTTTTTGTATGGTTATCTCTTTCTTACTCGATTATTCTGTGCTTTTGTTCATGCTATCTCATTGCTGTTATACAGGGTGATTCATTGGCCTCTTTACAAATGTTGGCAATGAAAAGTAGATTCAATTTCATGAAAACATTTTCATATAAACGTATGTCCTATCTTTCTTTGTTCAGAAGTTATAGCGCTTTTAAAATGTTTAAGTTGAAAAATCGTAGTAGTCATGATGTAGCAAAACAAAATTTAATAACTGTTATTTTAAATAACCACCTGTCAAAAATAGTTTGTTTATGTTAATGCTTTCTGTCACTATTTGTTAAAATTTGTATTTGTGCAATTTTACTTAGTAATGAATCTATTTTCTAATGAAGAATACGCTGAAATTGTGTTTGTGTATGGACTTTGCAATGGAAATTCTCGTAATGCTGCTAGAGAACACCGAAATCGATTTCCTCATAGACGTCAACTGTCTCATCCCATATTCAGTACATCAATTAGAAGACTTCGTATGACTGGTACTGTTGCTCCTCTTAGATGTCCTAGACCCATTCGGCCGCATGATGTAAATGTTCAAGATCATGAAAACGTAATAAATGCTGTAACTGGAGAACCGGAAATTAGTACCAGATGCATAGCACGAAATTTGGGGCTATCACAAAGTTTTATATGGCGAACTATAAATCAAGAAATGCTGCACTCTTATCATCTACAAAGTGTACAAGCATTGCATCACGGAGATGCTGAACTGCGAATAAATTTTTGTCACTGGATTTTACAACACGTCCAAGATAATAACTTTATTTCAAAAATTCTATGGTCAGATGAATCCAATTTTTCAAGAGACGGTATTAATAATTTTCATAATGACCATGTTTGGTCTTTTGACAATCCACATGCGACCAGAACGCGTAATTTCCAGCAGAGATTTAGTGTAAATGTTTGGAGTGGCTTATTTAATAACGCATTGCTTATAACTGTATTTAGTGGAAATTTAAATAAAGAGAGGTACCGTAACTTCTTGAACACCACATTGTTTGATCTTCTGGATGATGTTCCACTCCACCTGCTACAAGATATGTGGTATCACCATGATGGGGCCAGGCCTCACCGAGGAAGAAAAGTGATCCCATGGATGCACGCATGGGGTCACTTCAAGCAACTTGTTTATGCCATGGAAATAAATGATCGCGATCAGTTATTGCAGAGGATTCAAAATGGCGCAATTCATATTAGAAATAACATGAATTTATTACGTGTGCAAGAGAGTTTAATTCGTCGATGCCAATTATGTATTCATGAGAATGGACTAATGTTTGAACATTTACTGTAGGTAAATACAAGCAGACCTTGCCGTTTGCGGATTTCCGTTTCGCTGATTTGATTTTACGCGGGGCACTTATGTGCTCTCTTTTCTTTGCCGTTCGTGGATGGAATTGCCAACGTTAACTGTTTCAACTTTCACTCACTAAGTAAATAAAGCAGACGTAAGCTGTTTATGTCATGACAGAACACCTAAATAACATTATTTATCAGGAACTTGTAAACACACTTATCGAGCCTATTCCTTTGAATCTCTTATTACCAAATCGGACCTGAAATGAATTGTAAAATTATACCTTGAATAAACAAATGGACATTCGAGCTCTAGATTCACGTGGCAGACTTATGTTACGTATGGAATTTTAGTTCAAGCTTTACTGTCTTCTCGAGCGTTTCTGCCGAAAATTTTTTAATGTTTAGGTTGCATAGTATAAATAAATCTAGTTCATGAAACATAACCCTGTTTTTATCATTTATGTGTTTACTTGCGCATCGCGGTTTTGCGCTTCGAGGCATTCTGCTGGAACGTAACCCCGAACGGCAAGGTCTGCCTGTATTGCTTTCTGTTCGCTACAATAAATGTTTTTGATTTCTTTAAATTATGATTACTTATTAGTGTACAAACATAAAAAATGTTAAAAGCGCTATAACTTCTGAACAAAGAAAGATAGGACATACATTTATATGAACATTTCTTCATCAAATTAAATCTGCTTTTCATTGCCAAAGTTCTATCTATGGCCGTTTTCAAATAATACCACCGTTTCCATACTTAATTTACGCACTGACTATTATTATTAATAAATATAAGGATTATTTCTTCAAGTTTAATTAAGTTGTAACACAGGGCCATTTAAGTAAGATCTGCACACGACCCGCACTATTACAGTTGGGGCAGTCAGCCACCGTGCGCCAACTTACGCATGTTATATCAAAATTAGCAATATTGTTTTGCTTCGTATTTTATTATATGGTTGTTTAGTAACTGTGGTGTTTTATTTGTTGTTTTACAAGCAGCCTATGGTTTATTTTTCAAAAATGGAAACAAGTAAGAAAATAATGAAGTACAAACAATATAAATGAACTCATTAACAGCATCAAATTTAAGAATCATCCCAATCTCCGGAGTCGGAGTAATCACAAAGTCGCTCCAATTTTTTTGTAAATCCTGATGGTTGCAATTTGTTGTGTCTAATTATTTATTTCTATAAACTTCGACAGCTACAATTGCACCTCAGCAAAATGACGCATTTCTCTCCCTCATTGCATAATCTACTGTTTAGCAATTGTTAATGGTTGTCAACGATTTAATGATTTTCTTTAGCTTGATACCAAATGGATCATAAACTACTTTTAGGTCTTATCAAGAAACCGCTGGACACTTGTATCACCCAGATTACAAAGAATGATACTGAAACTGTTAAGATGCCAGTCTGATTTAAACTACATTCCAGGTAAGAAAATGTTCGTTTCTGATGCCGAATCTAGATCAACGACACCTGCAGATCAGGGTTCGCAAAAAAACGTTTCTTTAAATTAATTGAAAAAATGTTTTGTTTAAAACCGCTTTTTAATGTGGTTTTTGTTCAAACAAAAAGACACGTTTTCTTTAAAACAATGTTTTTAATTGCGGTAACCTTGAATTTAGTAGGTAACTCATGTAATTAGGAAAATTCCCTATGAACCTGAATCGCTATTATGACTAAATGCAGGAAACATATTAGTTTCAAATCAACTTTCAGTTACCTATTGTTTGCATATGTGGTTGGACGCACGATGTTTTCTATCACATTTTAAAGTAAAGCAATATTTTAAAATTTGTTTAAGAAAAACTAAAAAGTTTTATTAAAATTTGATCCGAATCATGACGAAGGAGACTAGTACCCCTTCTGGAATTGTTTTATAAAACTAACATCATACAATAAATTAATGCGTTAGAGCAAAATGTAAAAAATGTAGCAACTAATGGAGTTTAGCAGCGCGCTTGAAAACGTTAAAATAAATTAAACACCATATCATCTAAAGATGTTTATTAGGGTGGTTCTAATTTTGCAACCTCGGAATTTGGTTAGTCGCACCCCCTAAAGTCGTTCCAATGCCAAAAAAACTAACCCATAAAAATTTTAAGCCCAATCGAACAATATTAACACGTGCCACCGAGCCTCGGAAGTTTCCGAATTGCAGATTTTAATTGAATTTACTTGTTATCAATTAATATCTGACGAACCGGAAGTGCTATCGAAATTTTGACAATAACATAAATAAAAGGAAATTTTATTTTCTACAATTTTAGTTGCATGCAATTCCCCGCAAACCTACTGGAGGTAAAAAAATGCTCAAAGTATTAGAAAAACGTAATAATTCGATTTTTTCTATTTTCTATTTTTAATTTGAAAACATAGAAGTATTACAATTTTGAAGTAAATTGCAATCCATTATTCAATTTTAGGCTAATTTTAATAATACAAGTAAATAGATCTTATGATATATAAATGTTTGAAATTCAAAAATAGCAATTTTTTACCTATTTTAAGCACATTGAAATATCTTTAGAATCAGTTATTAAAAATAAAACAGAGTCGAACCGTCAAACACAGTTTCTTTGATTGTCAATACAAACCAGATGTTTAGAAGGAGGGTATACCATCAGGGGTGGTTTACTGTATTAGCGTCGCTAGCGTATCATTTGTTTTTCAGGCCATTCAAGCAGAAAGAGAAATCCGAAAATAAATGACATGCTAGCGACGCCACTCGTTTACTGCAATCTGGAACCCTTGTTCTGTTACTCTAGTTGAAAGCATTGCGAAAAGTGAACGGTATTACTTGTGTTGCGTGTTTAAATACTTTGAACTAGTGTCGTACGTATTTTAAAATAAAATTTTAAAGCATAAAATGGCCTCAACGTCAAAGGTTCTTCGTGAAAAAGACTAAATATAGGAAATGATGCACATTAAATTATTAGTAGTAAGTTGCTCTCAAACAAACAAGTTTTACAAGTACTTTTTTTAATATGCATATAGTTAAATTGAATTTACCTGAATGTGCAAAATTAATTATTCAAGAAGTAGTGTTTTGGTAAAAAGCACGGATTCCGGCTAAGGAAAAACATCATTCTGTACAAAATCTGGAATCATAATACTCTGAATGGAGGAGTCTGCTAAAACAAGGAAATAAAAGAACGAACTCAAAAAAGAAAGGAACAACAATTTGTTGTAAAATTTGACGACCTGTTCGATAACGCACAAGCGAACGCTCTAGAATTAATACTTAGATGTAGAAAAAGATAAACAATTTTTGCTTCTTCAAAGGCAAAAAAGGCGACCAGGCAGTATGCTTGGTGTTGATATCAGGTTACTTCAACAAGAGAAGAGAACTAAATAACGACTGGAAAGAAAATTTAAGTAAGTATATGCAATTGTTTACTTCACCTCACAAATGATATTGCGGAAAGAAGTATTAAACTGATCTAAGAATATAATAGCTTAATTGCCAAAACAGAGGACCAAAAGCAGTACTTTCTACAAGTTGTTAGTGATTATCGGCGTCAATATCCGGATTCCAAAAATGCTTCTTTAGTAACAAAAAAGTAACTATTGTGATATGTAAATTATTTTACATATAGGTAACGTGCTATTAGTATTTGCTTTATTCTTAAGTTTGTAAATATAATTCTTTAAATTTATGTAACTTCAGTAATTCTTTAATATTGTTCATTTTATTTAATTTGTAAACAAATATATTTGCTTAATTCTGTTATATTTTTAATTTTTAATATAAAAAAGCAATTTTTACCTTTTTCTAATACTTAACGCATATTTTTTGAAATTCCCACAATTTTTCGAATAAATTGCATATAACTAAATATGTAGCAAATTAAATTTCCTTTTATTTATGTCATTATCAAAATTTCGAGACGACTTACTGTTCGAGAGATATTAATTGATAATAAGTGAATTACGTTAAAATCTGCAATTTGGAAACTTCCGGGGCTCGGTGGCACGTGTTAATATTATTCGATTGGGCTCAAATTTTTTATAAGTTTGTTTTTTCGAAATTAGAACGACTTTAGGGGGTGCGACCAAAAAAGTTCGAAAAAGTTTTTTCCACCAAGTATAACGTAGAACCACCCTAATGTTTATAGAGTACGTTGCTCCTGTAATGCTGTATACATTGGTGAAACAGGGCGTTCAGTAAAAGCTCGTATTTCTGAACACCAGCATTGCTTCACGTTGCGTGTCGTTTCATTATCAACCATTGTCGAACACCAACGCGATATAAGATTTATTAAAATTTTCTGCAAATCCCATTCATCTTTAGCAGAAAGATTCGTAAAGCCATCCCCTTCTCTCTATGTGGAAAGCGCTAATTTCTAAGCCCAGCCCACTGCGCTCTTCACTCAACTGCGACAACACTTGCCTATAAATTTTGCCTTCCTCCTTACGACCGTTAGAAGAGTTTTGCTTCTGGCATAGTTCACATATTGAGTTACCGTGCTCTTTTGCTTATCTCCTGATGAAGCCACTTATGAAAGTGGGCGAAACGTTGAGCTTTTTAATCTCAATGATGACGCGGTTCAATCTCAGAAGTCGTTCGTTATATCATGTAAAACTTGTTTCATGGTGAATTAAGAGCAATCTTAATGAAGTAACTTTCAGTTTAGGAATACAGTTACATACTGCAGTTGCTTATCAAGTGTTTTTTTTTTTTATAAGTACAGCCAGCTCAGCGTTATTTCGCTATACATGGCTGTTATAACTACGTATATTAGGGTGTCAGTAAGTTAGTTAACGGCCATAGCCTCACTACAATGTTTAGTTTTGTAATATAACTTCGCTAGATTGTTTCACTGATTTCTCACGGTCACACTGTTTTAGCTAATCAAAAATGTGTGATAGGTATCAAATAAATACATTTTCAGCAATAATTTATCAATAGTGTAAAAGGTTAGATACTTTTGAGTGACTGAAGTGTTTTATGACTGTTAACAAACGTTTCCCATGTTAAAGTGACAATTGTTTAAATTTATACCTGAATCTAATCTACAGAATCAGAAAAGACATCTTGTCGCTATTCCATCAGATGCTACACTTGAAGTTCTGTCAGGGTTCTGAAAGAAGAAATTCATATTACTAATGCTTGCCGTTCGATTACTTGCTGAAATATTATTAGACATATACGAATATTGTACTGTTATACAGTGCGTCTGGCGGAATATGCAACACAAAGAACTTACGTTTGTTACAAATTCAAATTAAATGGAACTGTAAGCAAAAACGAACCACGAGTAATAATATTTATAGTCAAAATTGAGGTATCTACTTCGACAAATAACTTGAGTAAAACGATGTAAATGAATACATTTTATTCAAGCAGAAGACCGATCTGACAAAGCATCGCTGCGCAGCACAGACCATGTCAAGGCAACGTTAATCCTATCAGAATCTATTACTGGCGTTTCCCTAGGTTGCATATGCCGGCAGCCACACTATATTATGATTAGTGATGGGAACGAATGAATGAAAACTATCGAATAGTTCGATAGTCACCGATTATTCGAATTATTCGATAGGTAAAACGAATGAATGGTTTTGAATGAATGGTTTTATTCATTTGTCATTTACGCTATCGAGAAACAATCGAAATGGCAAATGAGCGAACTGGTAACGCGATAGGTGGCGCGATAGCACAAAGCCGAACGGAACGAATGAATATTATTTATTCATTCGGTTTTCGCCGGTTGCCAGCTATCGAATTGCGATGTACAGCGCTTTTGCAGTAACTGCAGATTATTTGATTGCCAAAACGAAAACCCAAAATATTAAATGAATCGACGGCCACCCATACATGTCCCATTGTCTATTCTAAAACACATGGAGTGCACCGCTAAAGCGAATTAGATATCCTTTACACTAACTAACCTATTATACAGGAAAGCAAATTAGATATTGGATCTACTATTTCACATATCGCAACAAGTATTATCAATTATTGTCTTATTATTTTATTGGTAGGTATACACCCGTAAAAATATTTTGAATTCTAAAGCAAATATGATATTCGAATAAATACATTCAATAGTTAGGAGCATTCATTTAATAAATATTCTTAAGCAAATGCCGCAAATAGGGAAAACGAATAAAAATATTCGAATAAATTCATTCGATAGTTGGTACTATTCATTTAGTAAGTATTCGATAGTAGAAATCATTCGATAGTGCCCATCACTAATTATGATACATACCAGATACGCCGCCTGTAAATCCGAAAGTTTGCCGATTTTAGGTTATATTACAGATATACTGCAAGTAGGGTCTGAATGTCTTTATACCAACTCCTGTAACGATAGATCATCTCACCAACGATTGGCAAATTGTAAATACCTATATTCCGGTTTAATTTTCGCAAATATCTAATTTCAACATTCAATAACAAATAAGTGACGACACCAAACAATTACATCAAACTTTTGCACTTGCGCAGTAGATTTTGCAACAGTTGTGATCAGCGGTTCCAAAACAATTCACCAAGAATTCTCAAACGCGTATGCTTCGTCGTTCGCCAGCGGCTCGCCGGCAACTCGCTTATGAATAGTATGTTGGCGGCACTGTACGTCTATGTCAAATTCGAGGTTAGCAGGTTAGATTTTGTGTCAGTTTCTGTCAAAACTGACGGAAAACCTAACCTGATATGCATACACGTGTCAGTGTCATTGGTGTTTTCGTTGCGACTTCTAGTATGGGACATTCAATCTAAAAACCGATCAAAGGCTGCAATCAACCTAAAAAAGCTATCACCACAAACAGCATCTTTGAACCACTCATAATGGTTATGTATGTACCAAGGGCATTATGAAGACGTTTATGCCCTTTCGAGGGGACAAGTCTACAAACCTGAGGGCTCTGACCCGAGGGTTTATAAGTCGCACAAGAGCTATGAACATCAAATAATGCCCGTGGTGCATACGCTTTATTTTCCACTTTAAGTACACAAATAACTTGAAGAGTTGCCAGAGCACAGACTGCTTTATATACCTGGTATCACAGATATTTATAAACAACAAATAATAGATCAATGGAAAATAATAGTATATTATACTACTTTAACAAGAGGGCCTATTGTAGCACGAGTGCTGCAATGCCTCCTATTAAACGAGTATAATATACTATTTTATCTACTTTGCATAAAAAAATCCTCAAAAACTTTTAACTTTGACATATCATAAATGTGACAATCTGTCAGTTATTTGAAACAAGTAGGCTGAGTGAATGTTTTTCATATGAAAATAACAATGTAGAAACAGTGTTATAATGGACTCCATTGTAACACTGTTTTCGGTGTTATAATAATTATATTGTGACATCAAAATAGATAAAATAATTATATAACCCTACGGGTAAAATTAGCACTCTCAATCTTTTTTTGAATCTGCTATTCACCATCTAAACAGCTTGGAAAAGACTACAATAATTATGTTCAACAGCACCAGATGGCGCCACGTTAAGAATAAGCGGTAAAATGTAGCTACTTGAAATTTAAATAGCAACTAATTTTTATTGTGTGTTGGTAATACGAATTGTAAGATTGTTGAAGTATTTACGGCAGCACAAGACACCACTTACTGCAAAAATGCTGTTACTCTGTTAGTGAACTTTTCTTATATAAACAGTTTTTTGTATAACCTCCATTTTTATATTTATAATTTATTTATGTATCTAGAGTTATATTTTTTGTGTTGTATGACGAGGCCTTGTAATGCAGCATGCTGTGTGGATGATTAATTTAATTCAATAATAATATCCAGATATCTAATGGGAGTCATGTGATAACAGTTGTATGAATATAACTGGTGGGATAGAAATGGGCAACCAGTGTGGTTGTTTACATGAAGTAGACAAATATCTTGAAAAATAATAATCGATGTAAAATAATCACGTTAAAAGGTTAGATTCCTTTTAATTGTGAAGGGTAATACTTAATTGGATATTTGATACCTAATAGAAATACAATATTTTTTACGATCAAATTTGGGTCACAACTATTATTCAGAAAAGATTTCAAAATCGTTTGAAGCCATTTGAAGTGGCATTTTTACTTCGAAACTAGTAAAAAGTGAAAGTGAGTGTTATGTGGTATGCTGTAGAACTGTATATCCAGATCTTAAGGAGTCAGAGAGCTGCAACGAGCTTATTTTGGTCGTGAACAACCCAAAGGAGGTGTTTGCAGACTGTCATTCAGTTAGGAGCTGTTATAGTAAACACTCAGGTACAAGAGATACTTCCAGTAGGTTAGTGCTTATTTCTTATATCTCATTAAGAAATAAATAACAAGTTTGATAGGACAAATTAGTGAAAATAATTGTAATTTATATTTAGAGCGTAATTTAGAATATTGAGTTTCTAAATTTACATAGTGATTCGGGTAGTCGACCTTTTCGAACATTATAATTTAAAATTTACATTTTTGTAATAGATGGTATTATCAAGAATGACGAATGGAAATTATGATAAGAATTTAAATTTAGTAGGTAGAGATCAAATAATATTAAATGGGTAGAAGGCATTAATAATGGAACATATGGTAGTTTGGAGAAAATGTTGTTCTAGGAATAATTAGAAAATAACAAATTGATAAACATGTATTTTGAATTTTGATGATAATAAAAAAGTGTAATTTTGACCTCGTTTATTTAAAATTGTTTGGAGAATATAATAGGGGCTGGGGCTATATCAAAATCTACGTGGTGTGAAAGAAGATAAATATTTAACACGTAAGAATAAGGAAGTAATAGTTACAGAAGATACATGATACATATATGGTAAATCCAGATGAAAATGGGAACTGTTAGTTACATAAAGTAGAAGAATTGAACATTTATATGGAAATAGATTTATTCTAGGACAAGTGATTATATTAGTTTGGGTATTGCTGAGTGCTGAGTTCGAGGATGTATTCCGGAGATGAAAGGATCCATTAAAGGAGGGTAGCAGAGATAAGACCAGGTCTAAGGTGTGCTGTTGGTTACTGACGACAGAGGTTAGTGAATCTTGGAGCTACGGAAGAAGTATATCAGTTGGAGTTTTATCAGTGACAGCTAACTTGCCATAGAGCTGTTAGAAGGAGGTGTTTTTGGAAGGTAGCAGATACGTGAGCAGAGTGGAAAGCAGTCTGTCCTGATAGCAGCCAGTAGATCAGGATACATCAGTTGCAGTCAACAGGAATAAGCTGTTAGTTAGTGAGTGGTGCATTCCAGCATGATACAAACAGGGCCAAAGTGCTCATTATAAGTGGATTGTTCTTTTGGAGAAAAAGTAAGAACCATACAAGGTGGGTGTTTATTTAAGTATACCAACTCTAAAGGAAGTAAAGACATTTTAAAAAAGGTGCAATTAATTAGAAATAATAACTTACCATTTTTATATAAATCAGTATTGTACAATTCTTAGAATTGGATAGTTGTCATTCTAATTTCATAATAATTTGTGACAATTGTATGACATTATAAGTGACAAGTAATTTCAATGCACAGTTGAAAAATATTTGCAAATCAAAATTTAAATAACAAAGCGACTAGATAATCGAACCCAAAACCCTGAAAAAGTTTTCAAGTTCTATAATTTTTACAATTCAATTAAAAATAGAGTACCTAGTACATAAAAATATATATAAACAGCTCTAGAGGCATTTAAGGCCTATGGCTTGGTTAACATGTTTTTTCCATTTTTTTCGGTCTCTTGCCGCCTCTTCCCAGTTTTTCACTCCTAGCTCCTGTAAATCTTCCTTTATATCGTTCATCCATTTTCTTCTTGGCCTTCCTTTTCTATTTGGACCCTCCAGTTCTTCCTTCAGAATCCTCTTAGTTAGTCTTGAGTTATCCATTCTAGCGATATGCCCCAGCCAGCCCAACCGCTTTTGCTTTATTATGTTTATGATACTTGGTTCACTGCATAGTCTTCTCAGTTCTTCGTGGGTACGTCTTCTCCATTCATCTTCCTCCTTTACTCCCCCGTAAATTCTTCTCCATATCTTCCTTTCCCATGCTTCTAATGCTTTCTGATCTTCCTTTCTGAGGACCCATGCTTCACTACCAAATACCACCGTTGGTCTGATCACAGTCTTATATAGCTTCACTTTTGCTCTCCTCGTCACATTTTTGGCACTGAGACTTTTTCACATTGCATCCGCACGTCTTGCTATCGCTATGCTTCCCTTTATCTCGGATCCACTTCCCCCCTCATTTGATATTTCCGTTCCTAAGTACACTATACTTTTAACCTGCTCGAAATTGTATAGTTCTTGCTCTGAAACTTTGACTTCTAAGCTTTCATATTCCCTCTGCATAGCCTTCCCCGACACCATATATTTACTTTTTTCGTCGTTTATTTTTAGCTTGTATTTGGCTGCCACCTGTATTAGACTTTTTGTCAGCTCTTTTAGCTCATGTTGCGTTCTTGTTATTAACACCACGTCGTCAGCATAAGCCAAACATTGCTGCGGACCTCTCATGATGTTTCCTTCTCTTTCTATTTTACTTTTTCTTATTATGTCCTCTAATACTATGTTAAACAGCGTTGAGGACATAGGGTCCCCTTGTTTTAAACCTCCACTTACTTTGAAACTTTCCGAGATGTTATTTTGTATTCTAACTTGGCACCAGGTTTCATTTAGCGTTATCCTAACCAGCTCAATTAATTCGTCTAGGAGGTCTAGATTATTCATTGCCTGGTACACCATTTGCCTTCTTATTTTGTCGTAAGCTTGCTTAAAGTCCACGTACAGCATATACACTTGCTTGTTCTTTTTATCAAATTTTTCTTGTATTTGTCTAATCAAAAAGATATGGTCAGTTACTGATCTATTTTTCCGGAAGCCGCTTTGATAGTTCCCTATTACCTTGTCCGCCTTCTCCTTTATTCTTGTGTCTATTACTGTTGCTAGTACCTTGTATACTACGTTTAGTAAAGCAATAGGTCTGTAGTTTTTGAGGTCTGTTTTACAGCCTTTTTTATGTATTGGGTTTATTATTGCTTCATTCCATTCTGTCGGTATTATTCTTTTTTTCCATATCTTCTTGAGCAGTTCATACACCCGCTCCCGTATTTTAGTAGCTCGGCTGCTATTCCATCTTTTCCGGGGCTCTTATTATTTTTCAGCCGTCGGATTATTGTTTCTACCTCTTCTTTAGACGGTTGGTTCTCTTCTCTGTTTCTCTTTTCTTGTACAATCTCTTCCATCTCGTTTTGCTCTGTTTCATCGTCATTTAAAATATTTTTGAAATGGTTGGCCCAGAGCTCCATTACTTCTTTGTCCCCTCCAACTATCTGGTTTTTCTTGTTTTTGAAAATAGTGGTCTTGGTTTGGTATCCATGCTTAGTGTCCCTCACACTTTTGTAAAGGCTCTTGTGTCCTGCTTGTTGTAGTTGTGTTGTATGTTTTCTATTCGTTCGTATAGATGTTGTCTTTTCTTTCTTCTGCAAATATTTTTAACTTGTCTTCTTATTTCTTTGTATCTTTCTTGATTCCTCGTTGTGTTTTCTTTAAGTGTCTCTAGCCTGATCCTTCTTTGCATTTCTATTATTTTTTTACATTCTTCGTCGAACCACTCTTTTTGTTTTTGCTCTCTGTCGTACTGTAGTATTTTCTGGGCCGTTTTATTTATTGCCATTTTTATGTTCTGCCATTCTTTCTCTATTTCCTCCTCCTCTCCTTTTGCACCTAGTTCTTTTTCCAATTCCTCAATATATTCTTTCCTTGTTTTATCTAGCTTCAATTTTTTCTGATTCCATTTTCTGGTGTGTTGATTTTTTCCCCTGCCTGTTCTTGGCACCATTATTTTCATCTTTGCACGTAACATGAAATGGTCTGACCCTATGTTTCCACCTCTGTAACTTCTTATATCTGTGATGCTGCTAGCGTGTATGTCTTCAACTACTAAGTGGTCTATTTGGTTAATTGTGTTGCCGCTGGGGGCTATCCATGTACCTTTGTGTATTTCTTTGTGCTGTAGGAAAGTTGCTCTTACTTTCATATTTTTTTCTGCCGCAAAATTTACTAACATCTGTCCATTGCTGTTTGTCGTTTCATGTTTGCTAAAATTTCCTACTACTGGTTTGTTCCTCTCCTCTCTGCCCAACTTGGCGTTGAAGTCCCCTATCAAGATCTTGATGTCATAGTTAGGTATTCTGCTATACTCTGCCTCCAGTTTTTCGTAAAATTGTAGTTTTATATCATCTTCTGCATCTTCTGTTGGTGCATGGATGTTTATTAGGCTTATTTTTCTGTATTTTGATCTCATTCTTAAATAACTCATTCTTTCATTTATGTATTTCCATTCTATTATTGCTCCTTTTAATGTTTTCTTAATTATAAATCCTGTTCCTAACCTATTGTCTTCTCCTCCCCCGTTAAATTGTATATATTCGCCTATCTCCATTATCTGTTGTGCTTTTATATTCGATTCTTGGTATGCGAGCACGTCAACTCTGTATCTATTTAGCTCTGCCATTAATTGCTTTGTCGCTCCTTCTCTGTTTATTCCTTGTAGATTCCAAGCTGCTATTATCAATTCTGTCTTATCTTTGTTTGTTTTGTCTTTTTTCCTTTCATTTTCCTTGTCATATGCCATTGTTTTTGCCGCGTCCGTTTCCTTTTTTGTTCCGTCCTTTTTGTTTTTCAGTTTTTTCCTGGAACAGGTGCTTCTTCTTTTTCCAGGCCTCCTCCTTCCTCATCTGACCATTTATAATTTACACCCTCTATTTGCAACTTGCGGTATCCCACTCGAATTTTGTTTCCCTTGCTCTTTTCGTCTCTTGCAACTTTCCTTATTGCCGCCTGTATTTTTTGTTCCTCTATAGTTAGGTAGCAGTCTATGTATATACCTCTGGGCAGTTTCCGTTTTTCTTTTAGTATATCTATTTTTTGTTGAAAATCTCTGCATTTTACCACTGTTACCTTTGCTTCTGGTTTACCCACTTTGTATGCGTCTTCAACTATTACAGTTGTTATTCCCATTTGATGGTGGAAGAAATCCTTAACTTCCTGTTTCAAATTTAGGTTTTGATTCCTGAATTCTGCTCCTTTAATTATTAAGTTGTTTTTTTCTATAGCACATGTTAAAGTGTGCTTTTATCAACTCAAAACAAAAGGTCAAGTTTTACTTTAACAGCAAGGGTAGATAAAGTAGCACTTTAACATCAAGGATAGATAAAGTAATTTAATTTTCTAACTTTTGTTTAAATTAAATATGACAGCTTCTCATTATCGCAACAACCCAATCTAGCTACTGACATTTTGAAATGTCATGGACTGTCTTTATTTTCTTTTGAAATTGTTAAAGTTCTTACTATAGAAAAAAATATTGTATTATACACGACGATAAAGTTATTTCTATCCACTCTTGATTCACTCGTGGATAAAATTTAACTTTATCGTCTTGTATAATAAATTACTATTTCTTGTTGTACTTTTCTTGGCTCTCCAGTTTTGTTTTTAGCAGCTCTATTTCCCCTCGTAGTTCTTGTTTTTCCTTCTCCCAAACTACTTCTTTCTTTATTAGCTCTTCTTTTAGGGCTCGTATCTCTTCTCCGTATTTTTTCATTCCATCGTTGATAATACTTATGTCATCCTTGGTGCTTTTGACATCCTCTTTCGTGCTTTTAACATCCTCTTTAATTTCCTGCAGTTGTGTCATGAGTTGCGAGTTCATACTCGTCAGCATCTTTTCCAGCCTGTCCATGTTTTTATTAGGTTCACTTTCTTTTGATGGTGAAGCTCTCAGTACTGCCTTACTCTGGTTACCTTTATTTCCACTTCCTGTGTTACTTTTATTTGAGCTCTCCTTCCTTTCCTCCTCAGCCCTCCTTTGGTCTGGCGATCTTATGGTCTTTTTACTTTTGGTAAATACCTCGTAGTACCCAGCGTGGTTCTCTGTCTCGTTTGCTGCTGCGTCGTTTTCTCTCTCTCGCTTCCTTTCGTGGTTCATTTGCTTTCCCTTTCTGCTGCCTATATGTTACGCAACCGGCGCGGTGCAAATACGCCGACCGTTCAAATTTATCGCCGCGCGGGACCGTGGTTGCTCGCGCAGCGTCAAAACAGCTGCTCCCGCCCGACCAAGGTTGAACTCTGTCTCGCGTTATCAAACGTTTTAAAACGCTCCAAAAAACTTATATTTACGCGTATCACTGCAACTTAGATGTATCACGTAATCTATCCTTTCTTTCGCTTTCTTTTAACCCTCTTTAGCACTTTCAAACGCACTATATCACTTGAAAAACAACTCGTTACCACTCGCTGCGTGACGGAGCCGTGTTTACGGTACTCACGTCGCCGCTCATTTTCGGAAGACAGGTATAGAAATTTAATTAATTTATTGCAAGCACCGACAAGGAACGAGCAAGCAGCAGCCATCTCGCTTCCTCAAGTCAAAATCCCCATATACGAGAAAAATTATGAAGAATGGGCCACTTTCAAGGACCTATTCACTAAATTAGTAGATGACAACCAGAACCTGCACGATGTCATCAAGATGCAATATCTAAAGACGCATGTCAAAGAAGAGCCCAGCCGACTGATCCAGCATCTAGCAGTTACCCAAGCCAACTACAACACCGCTTGGAATTTGCTGCAACAAAGATATCAAAATCATCGCCTTATTTTAACAAAATTGCTAGCCACCATCTTCGATCTGCCGGTCCTTTCCAAAGAATCAGCCCAAGGGTTGAAAAGATTGCATGACTCCATCAAGCAATGTGTGGAGGCAATCAAGAACTTAGGCATCTCCACCGACAGTTGGGGTCCATGGGCTCAAAAATGGGATCCTGAAACTAACAAATTATATGAACAGTCGCTTCAATGCCCCAATGAAGTTCAGAATCACCAAATGGTTTAATTGCTTTCTTGAAAATGCGGTTCCAATGCTTGGAATCCATTGATGGAGCTCGAAAACCAACACAGGAAAGACCACAGAAGGCTTATGCTTCCGCATCTCTAAATTGCAAGCTGTGCCATGGAGATCATTACATCGATAACTGTAGTCAATTCCAAAGGCTACCTACCCATGAAATTGTGCTTTCGATGCTTACGACACGATTCCTTTATACCACGTCGTTCCTATTTTAACTGTAGAATCTGTCTCTTTCCGCATCATACTCTGTTTCATAAAGCACAGCCACCATCAAGGCCGCTACCTGCCCAGAAGATGAGGACATCAGCTCATGCAGTAGCCATGCAGACTTCCAACGCTCCAAAGAAGAAGCCGAAATTAAATATCATTGTTGCCAATATAGGCGCAAAGGAGAGCCAAGTGCTACTAGCCAGAGCAATGGTTCAAGTAAAAGCAGCATCCGGGATGACCCATCTCCTAAGAGTATTAATAGATCCCGGGTCTCAAGGTTCATTCATCACGGAAGCATCAGCCGAATTATTGGCGTTACCCAGGACCAAAATTTGATCAGAAATCACAGGAATCGGGAACAGCGAGCCAAAAATTACTAAATAGAAAATTCAAGGTTTGATTACACCGAGATTTTCAAGTAACTTTTCTCTACCTGTTAACCTACTAGTACTTCCTAAACTTACGAAAGCATCCCAAACATAAATATGGATTTCTGGAGCAATATCTCATCGCCGATCCAACCTTCAGCCAACCTGTCCTATAGATATAATTCTAGGCGCCGAAGAATATTCTAAAATAATTCTAGAAGGAATCACTAAATCAAAGGATGGCATCTTGGGACAGAATACCGAGCTGGGCTGGATTTATCTGGAACCATTGGAAGACAGCATAACGACAGCATTAGAGTCAACACCATGGTTGCCAAAATTCAAGAAGACGAGCAGTTACAGAAATTCTGGAACATAGAAGAAGTACCCACTCAAAGAAAACTTTCCCCAGACGATGAGGTATGTGAAAAGAAATTCACAGACACAGTGCAGCGAGACGAAGATGGAAGATACATAGTAAAGATCCCATTTAAGCAAACTTCCGTGAGCATTGGAAGGTCCAAACCCTCAGCATTAGCAAGATTATTACATCTGGAGAAGAAGCTGGGCAAGATCAAGATCTAGAAATCCAATACAAGAAATTCATGCAAGAATATTTGGATTTGGGACATATGGCAAGGGTAGAGAAGAAACAGGAAAACAGTGGCAATTATTACGAGTACATCCCACACCACGGCGTTATCCGAGAAGCAAGTTCATCAACCAACCCCGTGTCGTCTTCGACGCTTCGAGCAAAGCTCTTATGGAAAATCCTTAAATGAAATCGTGTATGCTGAACCGAAACTTCAGCAAGAGCTGGTCTACATTCTATTCCGATGGAGGACACACAAAGTCGTCTTCTCTGCGGATATTGAAAAAATGTACCGACAAATCAAAATGGACAGCCAAGACCAGGAGTATCAAAGAATCTTATGGAGATTCGACCAATCACAGCCAATCAGGGAATACAAGTTATGCACAGTCACTTATGGAACCCCATCAGCTCCTTATCTTGCCATCCGAACTACCAATTAGCAGAGGCCGAGAAATCTTCATTTCCATTAGGCCGCAGAAGTTGTGAAGAGAGATTTCTACGGGGACGATGTGCTTTCCGGAGCCGACACTTTGGAAAAAGCATCGAACAGCAAGGTCAACTAATTTCCCTATTGAAACGCGGAGGTTTCACTCTACATAAATGGTGCAGTAATGAATCAGCCATCATACAAGAACTACCAGAAGAATTAAAGCAGCAAACATACCTCGAAATAAGTGAGGACGGCGTAAAAATGTCATTGGGCGTTCATTGGTCTCCATATGAAGACGTGTTCTGTTTCAAGGTGGACGTGAAGCAAATGGAATCCACAAAACGCCATCATATTATCCGAAGTAGCCAAAATGTTCGACCCATTGGGCTGGTTAGCACCCGTCATTATCATTGCCAAACTACTCATCCAACAACTGTGGCTCGAAAATATCAAGTGGGACGACCCAGTTTCAAAAGTATCCAGGGCAAATGGGAAACGTAAAATCTCAACTCAAATCCGTGGAAGAAATTACATTACCAAGGTGGCTTTTTACCAAAAAAGAAGCCCAAGTGGAACTGCACGGATTCTGTGACGCTTCCGAAAGAGCTTTTGGGGCCGTGGTCCTACACCAGAATCACACGTTATCAGGTCAAACCAAGGTATCCTTATTAATAGCAAAATCCAAGGTGGCACCAGTTCGAGCAAAGACAACTCCATCAGACTAGGAACTCTGCGCAGCAGTACTACTTTCCAATCTATTACAAAGGGTAATCACAGCACTGGACATTCCTAAGGTATCCACCTTCGCCTGGACAGACTCCATGGTTGCATTAGGATGGATAAAGGGAAATCCAGTAAATGGAAAACGTTTGTCGCAAACCGCGTAGCCGAAATCAACATCTGATTCCGGCACAACATTGGAACCACGTCAAATCGAAGAGAATCCTGCAGACGTTATCTCCCGAGGGCACTAGTCCAGGAAAACTAAAGGAACATGTACTATGGTGGTATGGACCAAGTTGGCTAGTTAACAAGGAGTTATGGCCGTGTCAACCAGACACAGCAACAACCAATGACGAAGCAAGAGTTACACTGTGCATCAAGCTACAGTTCATCAAGACGAGAACGAAGTAGTTCATCGTTTTTCATCTCTAACAAGAATGGTACGAGTTATGTCCTACTGCCGAAGATTTCATTCAACAAGTGTAGGCAACTTCTCATTCAGCCAGGATGCTTATCAGCTAAAGAAATGGACGACACCATCCTCTCACTCAGTAAGGTCGTCCAAGGATGCGATCCCACGTTAAGGGCGACAGGATCTCAACTCCAAAAGAGAAAATATGTGGACTCCAACAACAAACTCGCTAATCTCAATCCATTCGTCGATTAACATGGAATCATCCGTGTTGGAGGAAGACTAGAAAATTCAACCTTATCCTACAATGAAAAACACCCAATCATCATTCCTTACTCCAATCACGTTTCCAAGTTAATAATTCATGAGGCACATTTACGCACTTTCCACGGTGGCACTCAACTCACTCTGTCATATATCCGAAGAAAATATTGGATCATCAACGCAAAGAAAGCTGTCAGCTCCAGCGTCAAGAAATGCTTTCGATGTATACGATTCAAGGCAGAGGCAGCACAGCAATTGATGGGGAATCTTCCATCAACCATAGGCAATTCAACCCCTCCATTCTTCCATTCAGAAGTGGACTATGCTGGTCCAATACAAATTCCAACATCCAAAGGAAGAGGGCATTCTTCATACAAGGAATACATTGCTGTTTTTGTCTGTCTATCAACCAAGGCAATACACCTAGAAGCCGTCAGCGACATGACAACTAATAGCTTCCTAGCAGTCTTCAGGAGGTTCACCGCCCGAAGAGGACGCTGTGCACATCTATATAGCGACAACGAAACAAATTTCGTCGGCGCAAGAACAGTTTTGAACAAGGAGATCCGTCAAGCAATTGAAGGCCCAGTATTCAAGAAGATTTAGCAACCGTTGGTACTCAATGGCACTTTATCCCTCCAGTAGTTCCACATTTCGGAGGAATATGGGAAGCAGGGGTAAAATCAATGAAGCATCATCTGATAAGAGCCATTGGCAACGCTACTCTAACATTTGAAGAATTGACAACTATTCTCTGCCAAATCGAAGCCTGCATAAATTTCTGTCCTCTGTGCCCACAAGGCAATGATATTGACGACATCACTGCATTGACACCAGACCATTTCCTGATACGGATAGAGATAATATCACCACCAGATCCAGTCAGCACACCAATATCAACAAATCTGTCAAATCGCTGGAGAATAATCCAAAAAATTAAGCAAGAGTTTTAGAAATCATGGAGCTCAGACTACCTTCATGGACTACAGCAAAGAAACAAATGGAAGAAACCTTTGGAAAACATAAAAATTGGAGACCTAGTGTTAATCAAGGAAGATAATATCAATCCTAGTAAATGGCCCTTGGCAAGAGTTACGGACACTCACCCTGCAACCGATGGATCCGTACGAGTGGTAACGATCCAGAAATCAGGAGGACATCAATCCATAGGCAGTATCATTCCATTACCAGCAACTAACAAAGAATCGCAGGAACCAGAGTCTGAAGATAAAATTTTGGCTAACATCACCCACACACGATCGTTCCCAGTACCAAAGAAATCTGTTACGTCCAAATGGAAAATGTTTTTACTCACATTTACTATTCTTACCACGAATTCATTGAGTATGGCGGAATTCAACATCCAAAAACCAGACAGCGGGTACTATGTAGAACACATTGGACATGGGAAGATTGAACGAGGAACATTCAGGATCGAAATCCAGTTCGGGAGGGGGTAGGTCGAAGAAGACTTCGAAACAGTTACCAACAGGGTGGACAAATTCGACAATCTCTGCAACTCTGCAAAAGAACTGTCCGAAGATACGTTATGCAAGACACTGGTGCATCATCTTCTGGAACAGAAAAGGCATATGGAATGGATTAAAAATGATATGGAAGAAATCATAACAAGAAGAGAAAAACGAGGAGTGCTTGGGACTGTACTCACGTCAATTTTCGGAGTAAACGATGAAGTCTATCAAGATATTGATAGACTCGACAAAACTCAACAGGAGTTAATAAAAATGGACACTCAACAATCTAATTCTTGCTGTCAACACTTTCAAGATTTAATGAAACCGAAAAACGAATCGACAAGAAGCTGGAACATATCCAAGAGAAACTGAACCAAGGAATCAGGGCAATCAACAACATGGACAAATGGTATAAGGCAACCGACTCCAACCGACTGAATATTCACATCATCAGTGTGTACCAAGTCGCCACCAATGTCATCAGTGAGCTGTGAAATTACCATACAAGCATTTTGAAACGTTCATTTCTAACAAGGTAACTTGTACGAGCTAAGAACGCCTGTCCAAATCAAGCAAATTCTCGCAAATGCAACCAGTAAACTCTCGCCAAACCTAGAAATTTTACCGGCCTCAATCCTAAAGGTCGACATTGGACATGATGACATCTATATCAACGTTCAAGAATACTTTCATCATAGTGGAAAAAACTGAATACACCTTAATCAAGGTGACACCAATTCCTCTCCAAATTAACAATGGGTCCTACTGGGTGATTGATGTCCAAAAAGAATTTTCGCTGTGGATTACAACCTACAGATGTACTTTCAAGAGACAGATGAGGAATTTAAAGAAAATCTCCGAATTACTCCAAAACACTTATATTTGCAGTCCAACGGTCGTAAAAGAAATTGAAAATAACCCAAATTGCATCATTGATGATATATTGCTATGGTATTAAGCCCTACAAACATCAACTCTGTTAGCATTGGCAAATTAATGGACAATTCATAAAAGCGCAGAGTGAAATATCTTATATAACTGCAAAGCTAAAACTTAAATAGTAGTTAGTAGTTGCATTGAAAGGAGAGATGCTTGAATTAAAAGTAATAATGTGAACAAGGAACGTCAGGAACAAAGCTCGTTATCACAGGTCGAGACCGATATTTCAAAATTAATTAAATAGGCTTGTGTTAATTAAAGCCGATTTCATTTGTCACAGAAAGGTGTGCTAAGTGCAGGGGATTGTAACGTTAGAATTCAGAATAAATAAGCAGGCATTGTTTATCAACAATCTAACATAATGTAATCGGAGCCAGAATTATATTATGATAAGATGCAAAGAGCAAAGTATGACAAACAAATGGGCAATTGAAAGCTTGAGCTGTGAAACCAAATGTAGCAGGAAAAGCAAACATATTAAAGT
This sequence comes from Agriotes lineatus, assembly GCA_940337035.1. NCBI lineage: Eukaryota > Metazoa > Arthropoda > Insecta > Coleoptera > Elateridae > Agriotes > Agriotes lineatus. The sequence continues at coordinate 22,428 of CALNHX010008373.1, read as the reverse complement.
TTTGGCAAGAAAAGGACACAGGGGTTTGGAACTAAAAGTGCAAAAGGAAGTGATCTAAGAACTAGTCAATACAATCGCGAGTGAAAGACAATTCAAGTGATTAATAAGAACGTGCAAGTGGCGTCAATAGGCCATAATTATTAAAATGAACAAACATTAATTTTAGTTTAAGGCAATTTGTACAAATGTTAATTAAAAATAATTTAATATATAAAAGGAATGTAATTGACTTTGCTTATATCGATTTTTTTATTGTAGCGTCGGTATTTCAATTATTTATAACGGATTTATAAAGGAGAACAAATGAAATTAATGAAGATTGTTGGAGGTTGTAAAAGTGATCTCTTTGAATTTGAATTTTGTGCAATAAATGTTAATATTTTCTTATAAAAAGTACGTTGTTTTAATCAGTGCAATTCATAGCAGGCCGATACCAAATCGGCTACAAGCCACTTGAAGTTTTCGAAGGCTGCGTGCTACGAGGATAACCACGGGGAAACCAGGCCAGCATTCAGGGCAACGAGCAGCTCTGTTAGGCCGCATTCCAGAGATCTTATCACCAGGGGGCATATCAGCAGCTCCCCACAGCAACGGCGCCGGTTCCTGCGAGCGAGGCCATCCGGACAAAAGCCAGGTACACAAATTCACTAAAATAAGGGCTGTTAGACCTTGGAAAGCTAAGTGCAGCATAAAGACGATAGTACCGAACAGTATTCAAGTAATTCCTACGGCTCCAGAAAAATAATTGTTGTTCAAATAGCAAATAGAATCCGATTGTGAGGTTATGCGAGTCATAGGACGGATTCCCAAAACAAGTGCATTAGAGTGCCCGAATTTCATACTGAAACAAAAGAACTGTAGCACCATGAAGGGCCGGATAATTCAAAATTTACATTATCGAATGTTGATAAACTGCTTTTATTTAAATCCAAATTAGAACGTAACCTGCACACTACGTCAATTTGTGAGGATTTTCAACAGATTCTTACTTACCGACCGCTCAGTCAAATCAAGGGTTGTGCCAGTGGCGCACTATAATAAATTAATTGGGGGAACTCAACCTGAGATTATAGAGTATTTCTCTTGCTTTATCAGAGCTAGCGTTCAATGGCATGGGATTTGTAGATAAATAAGATAAATAGACGGGCACACTACCATTTATTTTAAGTAAAAGGAAATACAATTTCATTTTAACCAGTCATATTTTTATACGACTAAAAATTATTTTGCAAATGGTTTGGCTTATCTTATATTACATAATATTATTTAATTAAATAACAATACACACACACATACCATTCCAATATATCATCGAACAGAAATCAATCAATGTAGCCTACGGAGACATCGTATCCAGTCCATTATTTGGAAACAACTATATATGGAAAACACCTGGATGTTCGTAGTCAGCAAGCCAACCCGAATAGCTATCACTTGTAGTGACAATAGGGAAGAAGTCACTGTCAACACTACTGGTGTCATTCAAATTTCGTCAGATTGCATCATCCAATCTACGCGGAATACGTTAACTCCAAGGCACAACAAGAAATTCAAAATCCTAGCAGGATATTCCAAGGCTATCAGCATCAATTTTACCAACACAATAACACCAAACTCCTTTTCAGAAATTGCAGAGGAGCCAGTATTAAAACAATCAGACCACTTTGAGGATCTGCAAGCTTCGCAATTGGATTTTCAGCAGCATCTAAAAGACATTACATGGAAAACCATCCGACATCATTCATATCTATCCAGCGGGATCACCGGCAGCATATTGGGAGGTGCTGCTCTATTAGGAGTTCTCTATTACATCCGAAGAAGACCAGTCCGAAGGAAGCCTCCACCCAAGCAACGCCAGCCAGCAGTGGAAGAATATCCCCTAAAAACCTTAATATAGAAGAAACAGTATAGCTTTCTTGGTTTGCTTTTTTGTGTCCTAAAAACTGGCAATATGTTTAAATTTAGATTAAACAGATGTAAATTTCAGTCCAAATTTACGAAATATCGTTCACAATTCAAAAGCCAGTGTTGTTTCGCCTTAAACGAGTTAAAGGCCAGAAACCTGCAAACCTGCAAATCGCGCAAATAAACGTTCCACAATCTCGAGTTCAGCGCACGGACTTGCAATCGCATGCGGAACCATAACAGCTTACCGCCTGCTGACTTATTGTTTTGTAATATTAGAATCGTTCCACTTATTTTGAATATAAGTTAAATCAAATAATTCTAAAGAAAATTGGAATATGCTCAACAGATGAAAGTAGTGAATGACAATAAAAATTATGAATTGCCTCCTCATCTTCAGAATGCAACTGAGATTAATGACTATTTTATCGATAGTATCCCTACTATACATGGTAATAATGCTGATGTTTCCAAATTTTATACTAATAAACCTAGTGTTACTTCTGAATTTAAATTTATTCCAGTAGATGTATCAACAGTTGCAAAATTTATTAGTGAAATTAAAACTAACGCTTCCGGTTGTGATAACATTAATATTAAGATCATAAAGCTTTTCTGTCCTACTATTTTTCCTTACCTAACACATATAATTAATTGTTGTTTACTTAATAATACTTTCCCAAAACTGTGGAAAAAAGGCAGTTATTACTCCCCATACCAAAAATCTCCAATCCTAAAATATACAAAGACTTACGGCCTATAAGTATCCCTTCCGGTTTTCTCGAAAATTTTGGAAAAGGTTATAAATGTTCAGGCTCGTGATATCAATCAGGTTTTAGGACTGGCTATAGTTGTTCAACTGCATTACTGAACGTCACTGATGACTTAATGACTGCTAATGATCGAAACCAACTCTCCATATTAATCCTTTCAGATTTCAGAAAGCTTTCGATACTTTAAGTCACAACATTTTGCTCGATATTCTAAAATATACAGGCTTCTCAACTGGTGCTATTGATTTACTTTGAAGTTATCTTTCTGACAGACTCCAGAGTGTCAAGTTGGTGAACGAGTCATCGGCGTACAGAACACTACCTAGGGGAGTGCCACAAGGCTCCATACTAGGCCTTTTACTATTTTCAATTTATACTCACGCCTTTCATAGCGTCGTTAAGACTTGTATGGTGCATATGTATGCTGACGACACGCAGTTATACTACTCATTCGAGTCTGAAAGGGTTTTACAAGCTTTAAATGATATACAAGTTGATTTAGACTCTATTTTCAAATTTCATCCCAACACAGTTTACTCAATAATCCTCTCAAATCGGTAGTCGTACTCTTCGGTAACAAACAAAAAGTGGGGCATTTAAAGACTCTAGTAAGTTTAAATATTGATCATCAAGTAACTCCATTGACTCCAATCAAAAAACCTTGGAATAATGGTGAATAATAGCTTTAGATATAATTCTCTTGTGAACAATTATATTAAACGGGCTTACCTAAATTTAAAGTTAATTTATCCGCATCGCCATTATCTTCCACAAAATCTTAAAGCTCAGTTGTGTGATTCTTTAGTTTTAAGTCATTTTAATTATTGTTCGCAAATTTACGGTCCTTGTATTACCAAAGACACTTCTTCCAGAATTCAAAGGGTGCAAAATTCTTGCATACGTTTAATTTTTGCATAAAAAAATATAACCGCTTAACATGGAAAACAGGAGACTGCTGAGTGCTGCCTGCCTGTATCACAAAATTATTACAGAAAAGCAGCCATATACTTATATAATAAAATATCCTTTCGTACAGATGTACATAAATTGAATTTACGTTTTAAAGGTGGAATAACACCGCAATTCACCGAACTACAATGTACAAAGGTTGTTTTTCGTATAATATCTTTTAGATCTATACTGCTGTGCCACATTTCTTTTCAAAACACTTCCTCTTGGATTGTTTAAAAATAGATTTCGTCAGGTTTTGCTTGATAGTCAGTTTACTGATTTGCTTCATTCTTGATACCATTTATTTTCTTTGTGCATCATTGATAATTAGCCGGTTCCTACAACAGCTCATTTTTAATTTTTCTAAGTGTAGATATGATTAATGTTATTGTGCTACTGCGTTGTTCCTGCGTCTTTATAGTAAGCTAATTGCTATCAGGGGTTTGGTCGAAGATCAGAAACGGCCTTTGTAGTAACTGAACAGGATCCCTGTGGTTTCCACTTATTATTACAATAAATTTGGTTTCTTTAAATAATTAAATTGTGTTAGTGGTCTAGTAATTTATTAAGTGGAAATAAATTATTATTATTATCTACACTTTGCACTTTGAAATGTTAATTTAGTTCTAAGCAATTATGTTTTGTATAAAAGCCCGTCTATTTTTGTAATAAAATCAATCGACATTTAATGTTTGATTCATTCGCAACGTTGTTGCCCTCTTCCAAGCCACAATTCATAAAACGTGAGGCTGCGTTTTAAGAGTAGCAACACCATCATCCCTTTAAGTGACATTGACTAAACTGTCTTAATACATAAATGCAGTCTCATTCATGTGCTTAAAAATTAGGGATAAAGAACCAGTGCAATCAACAGAAACCTGATCCAGCCTCCAGGCATTTCTGTTCAGTAGCAAATAGGTCAAAGTTTTGGTGGAGTTTTGATATTTGGTTCCTATATGTTTTTTGTGTCGCTGTACACGAATATCAGGTTTTCCACCAACAATTTTGACCGAAAACACGTTTTTTTAAGCAAAAACGGTGTAAAAACCCGATTTTTTTAGTTTTTTCTAAAATTATTCGAAAACTATCCAATTTCGTAAATATTGAACCTACATAAAATGATAGAGGATAAAATTTCCATCATTTTATGTACGAGAGGTTTTTTTCTCCGATCAATCGTTCAGTCGCAAGAGCGCCGCGAAGCTAGGTGTTAAAAGCAAAAAAAGGGAATTATCCCAGTTTATTTCAAAGTAACTCAAAAACTATCCATTTTGCATAAAGCTAAATGGTATATGAAATGAATCTTTATAAATGAAATGTTGGAAAACCTGATATTCGCGTACAGCGACCCAAAAAACATATAGGAAGCAAATATAAACACTCCAAAACTTTCCCCTATTTTCTACCATTTGACTGGACTAATCTTTGCTAAAAGTGAATGTTTATGCAGGAGACATGAAAATTATGAAACGAAGCTGAATACTGAGTTTCATAACATGTCGAGTGCAGTAACACTTTTAGCACAAGTTTGCATACAATATTTTTTTGTACGACCTTAAATTTTATGACAGTTTTAATTTATGCCATAGTAAAGAGATGGCCGTGACTGGCGCAGGTAACTGTTTCTGCAGCCGGTAGTTGTCTAAGTTAGTTATCAAAGGTACTAGTAATAGTACAAATTTACTTTATTCATTGCATAGTGCGATATTATCAAAAAACACTTTACTCCTAACGAAAGAAGTAACTAGAATAAGTGTATAACCTCGCTTCCAGTTTAAAATACATAAATTCAAAACCAGCTGTTTACTTTTAGCACATGCGCTAAAAGTAAACAGCTGATTTCACTTTTAGCACGCGGATATATAATAAGTCTTTTTAGTTCAACAAGCTAATGCTAAAAGACCTACTTTTAGTAGTGACCGTAGTTTATTATTTTATTTAACAAGCATATAATGTAAGCTATATGTAATACAGCCATTATATGCGTGTCAAATACAATATTTTATCTACAACTGTGTATATAGTTGGTGACACTGTAAGTTTATGTCAAATTCGACGTTAACAGTTTAGGTTCTGCGTCAGTCTATGTCAAATTCGAAGTTATTAGGTTAGGTTTGGCGTCAGTCTGTGTCAAAACTGGCACAAAACCTAACTTGCTAACCTACACGTGAATGTCATTTATTGACCATCTAGCCCACTAATTTAAAAACAATACCCTATGGAATATGAAATTTCATATTCCGCTAGTGTAATATGAAGCGCTTTTTGTATTTAGAGTTGGATATATAATGCACTTATTATTGGACAGTTGTAGATAATAGTTATTTGCTATATAAGAGGGATAAAAGCATCATTAATATACCTGTATTATATGTAAGCACACAAGTATATTAGTGATGCATTATCACACATGTATTGTACAAAATTTTATCTACGACTGCTTAAAATTGAGAAAAGTGCATTAAGAGAAATGTCAGATCTGTCATTTTAAAACGTATTTTAGTAGGCAAATGTCATTATGTCATTCATTTGACACCATTTCGGTTAGGTAATGAAGCCATTACCTAACTGACTGGTGTAACGAACTTAGTAGTAGAAATAGTGTCAAATGAGTGACGTAATGAGTTACTTATCCCACTGGAGTAGATAATATCAATTTTTATGATCACAGCGCCATCCATGGCCTACCTTGACTGCAAAGCTAGAAGTGTTCTGCCTGATTGTAATAAAGTAGCTACTTTGTACCTGGGTAGCAATGTTGCCAACCCTACCGATATTTCGGTAGATCTACCGATTTCAACTAAAATCTACAGATCTACCGAAATTACCCTTATTTCTACCGATTTTTTGTTACACCGTATAAACATACGCAAAATTTTTCTTGGGTACTATTTAAACTGAAAAAAAACATCAGCAACTCTTTATTTGTATAAAATATTCACTTATAATACCATGAGTAGTCAAAGTTATGTCGAATATTTTTGCTGTGGTATCACGAATGTCCATTGCACTTAGGTTCGATTAGGACGAGTGCGCTAGCACGAGTCTTAATCCTAAGCGCAATGGACATGAGTAGTGATACTACTGAAAAAAAATTCTACTTAACTTTGACTAAGAATGGCATTCGAGGGACTATTCAATGAACCAAACTACTTTTTCAAATTAGTTTTCAGTAAATCTAGCACGAAACTACGCAATTTCTATAGTAACAGAACAATAACACTGACTTTTTCAAATAAAAATCAAATTTGTTTAAAATATTCACTATACCACTAGTGAAAATTGTCGATTATTTTCACTAGTGAAAAAAATAGTCAATATAGTTCATTTTTATTGGCTCAAAAAGGTCAAATCTTGTATTTTTATTGGTGAGTTTTTGATAGATGACAAGTGAGTTGAATAGTCAGATCAATTTATATTTTAGGTAAATTTACAAAGGGATTCATAAATTTGTAATGACCAGCCCGGGCCACAGTAAATTCGATGATCACATCATTTACGAGTATTAGTATTTTATATACACGTGTTTGGATTCTAGATTTCTGTGCTAAACGCTAACATGCTATTTTATATTTGTAAATTTGTCAGCTTCAGTTCACGAGAAAATATCTAGTTACATAAACACATAAAGTTAATTAGCAAATGATCTTGTTGTTGCCTATATTTTATAGTCTAATAGATTTCTCAGTAATGTGGTTCACTAATAACTATTCCTTTAAATGTTTTGGTTTTGTATATCCAACAAAATTCTTACATGTAGGTATTGTATAGTGTGGCACACGTAAAAAGTTTTTGATTGAATATGCAATATGGAAAAATAATGAAAGAAGAGCACAACATTCATAACAACGCTAACATCATGGCATTTTAAAAACTGCTTGCTACTATTTTTTTATATTGAAGAACTTTTAAGAAGAACTTTAATTTGTTCGAGAAATAGGCTTTTAAGTACAACAATTGGTGGTATATTACATACAAAAAGGTATATAGGGCAGGGCAAGTGTTGCGATTTTGCTGTTGATAAGAAAATCCTTACAAAAATGACTAAACAAATGTATTTTATAAGTGGCGACAAAGATAGTATGTAGTAGCGAAAATGAATAGAATAGGAACTATTATATATTTTTTATAGTCATATTTTATACGTAAACATTTAATAGTATATTACAGCCCGAGATGGTAAGTGTTTCATTACTGTCGAGAGATTAGTTAGCTGAGTGAGACACGAAGCGTCGAAATCAGCTATTATCTCGAGACTAAGGAAACTTCCTGTCGAGGTTTGTATACTATTTTATTCGCAACCACTTTATTCTAAACAATAATTGGAATAATTATTATATTATGATACGACAGGTTGTGAAGCGCATGAATGGATCAACGAAATTCCCAGTGTCCCTACCTACTCAGCGGTCGGGAATGTACTTCCCACATTCACTTCCCGCACTTGAGCGGGAAGTGAGTGCCGGAAGTAGCGGGCTGAAATGTACGACTTCCCCCACTCAAATGAGGTCAGAAATGTTAACATTACATATATGGTTGCGAATAAAATATTTTTCATGTATTATATATTATTGTACTGGCATTTATGAATTAGTAGTTAACACTGAAATGTTTAATAATACAGTTCAGTGGTAGTTAATATATGCCAGTCAAATTGTCGAAAATAACTCGTTTTTTGACAAAAATACTACCTGAAAAGTGAGCATGTAGTTTTATAGAACAAATCACGTAGAATTGAATGAATTAAAAAGTTACAGCTGAATCAGTGGAGAAGTGATCCAAAATTGCGGTCAAAGTAATGAAAAACGGTTTTTTGCATATAGAAGAGCCAAAAAGCGATTAATTTTTTCCAAAAAATAGGCTTATGTAGTTTAAAAAAACGAATAAATGAAGCTGTCGATGGTCAAAATCGATTCATTAGAAAAAAAGTTATTGTTAAAAAATCGCTAAAAATTACCGATTCTTCAATTGTTCTTAACTTAAAAAAAAACCTATATAACGTTGAAATTTTCAGAAAGCATTGTACTCGATGAGCGGAAAACGCGTGATTTTAAAATTTGTAAAAATGTTGATTACTTTTTGCATAAATCATTTTTTCGAAAAAAATACATTTTCGCAGAAATTGATTTACTCAGCTTGCAGAAGTCGTACAATCAGCGTAGGCTTATTTTATTTCTTAAGAGTTATACTACCACACACAATATGAACGCAATTTTTTTTGCACTTGCAAATATTTGCAAATTTAATTTGAAAAGTGATTTTTTTAGGCACACAAAATGTTGAATATTTTTGTCAATTTTAATTGTACCCAAATTACATATGCACCATTCGATAGCTGCCAATTTTCTCCGAAATTAAAAAGAGATTACAGTACGACCCATATAAGCCGAAGAATTTTTCTTTTTTAAATTGCTGCACATTCAGTTATTAATTAGCGGCTGAAATTTGTACACACTTTAGCTGAAGACTTCTAGTGTAATATAAAAATTATTTTGCAATTATTAACCGTGTATTATTTATTGCGAAGCGGTTTACATTTTAGGCGTCGCAAAACGCATGTTCCGTTCAGTGCGAGTAAACGCCGAGTGGAGCGGCCTACTGCGAGTTTCTCCCTACAACGCTTAACGCTACGCGCCACGGCACTGCTCTGAACGAACATGCATTTTGCGACGCCTAATGTAAACCACGTCGCAATAAATAATACAAGGTCAATAATTGCGAAATAATTTTTATATTACACTAGAAGTATTCAGTTAAAGTGTGTGCAAATTTCAGCCGCTAATATTAATAACTGAATGTGCAGCAATTTAAAAAAGAAAAATTCTTCGGCTTCTATGGGTCGTACTGTAATCTCTTTTTAATTTCGGAGAAAATTGGCAGCTATCGAATGGTGCTTATGTAATTTGGGTACAATTAAAATTGACAAAAATATTTAACATTTTGTGCGCAAAAAAAAAAGATCACTCTTCAAATTAAATTTGCACATATTTCCAAGTGCAAAACAAATTTGCGCTCATATTGTGTGTGGTAGTATAACTCTTAAGTAACAAAATAAGCCTACGCTGATTGCTGTACGACGTCTGCAAGCTGAGTAAATCAATTTCTGCAAAAAAGTATTTTTTTCGAAAAAAATGATTTATGCAAAAAGTAATCAACATTTTTACAAATTTTAAATTCACGCGTTTTTTGCTCATCGAGTACTATGCGTTCTGAAAATTTCAACGTTATATATATATTTTTTTAAAGTTAAGAACAAACGAAAGATCGGTCATTTTTAGCGGTTTTTTAGCGATAACTTTTTTTCTAATGAATCGATTTTGACCATCGACAGCTTAATTTATTTGTTTCTTTAAACTACATAAGCCAATTTTTTTTGGAAAAAATTCATCGCTCTTTTGCTCTTTTATATGCAAAAAACCATTTTTTCATTAATTTGACCGCAATTTTGAATCACTTCTCCACTGATTCAGCTGTTACTTTTTAGTTCATTCAATTCTACGTGATTTGTTCTATAAAACTACATGCTCACTTTTCAGGTAGTATTTTTGTCAAGTAAATATCTAATTTGACTGGCCTAATAGTCTTTTAAGTAAATTAGTGTAGTTTTCCATAGTTCTTAATGAAACAATTGTTTTTCGCCTTGATTTTATTTATTTAATTAAATATTGAAATACAACTATATGTGAATTTTTAAGTAGGTACTACAAAACACATTTTAGTAGTATATCTACCGAAAGTTTTTTAGATCTACCGAAATTTAGCGCTAAAAGCTACCGATTGCCTAAAAAATGAGATAGCAACACTGCTGGGTAGCAGTGTTGCCAACACTATTACTATAGTAACAGATTTATTACTTTTTACCCGCGCCTATTACGCTATTACTCTTAAAGCAAAATTTATTACGTTCTGCAATTTCTATTACTATTCTATTACGTTTTTATTAAATTTCTTTTTTTTATGTTGAAACAAAATCTGTACTTCATAGTTTTTAGTTAAACATTAACAGATTCTATGAATTTATGTTATTTTTTATAATAAAGGGCCAATTTAACACTATTATCTTGTACTTGTAAAATCTATTGAACTTCACTTGGCATGGGGCAATCGTAGGCTAGTAAACTTTTGAAAAATCTATCAGCTCTTGCGTGTAAAGTAAATAAATAGTCATCGCTTTATATGGTAAATTTTTTTCATATGAAATGCAATCTAGAGAAAGCTTTGCCACTAGATAGAATTGTGTTGGTATATACATTTCTGGTTATTATTTTTGCAGTGAGGTTAGGTTTCATGTTGGCTGATTGACATATAAATTTTTTTAAATTGTAGTACTGTTTGTTATAAACTGAAATTGTCCTCAGTTCAATATCTATCTAGTTAAAACTAATTTATAAAATTCGATTTCAAGTTTATAATAGGCACAACTAAAATTTAAAATAATTAAATGTCAACCACTCAACATGAAACCTAATCTCACTGCAAAAATAATGTACCAACACAAATCTAGTGATAATGCTTGTTGCCAATTGTTTCCTTAGAATTTCGCTATTTGCATTTCCATATAAAAAATCTGATGTGACACGCACACAACTTCCTTTTACAGTGATCTTATAATTAGCCAAAAATTTTATTTTTAATTTTTAAGCATTTATCAAAAATTTTACAAAATTGCAAATTCTACAGAAACCGTACAAAATCGAGCATTAGTTCAAGAGAAAAAATTTCTCTAAAATTTTAAGCTAAATTAAAAAATTTAATAATATAGCGGGTGTTCCATTTAAAATAGGAGTTAGTAGAAAAACATTGAAAAAAAACAAAGAAACCCATTTTAGAGGAATTCAACTTGAAAATCACCAATCTCACATCAATACATATAAAATGTAATAAAAATGTAAAGTTTGAAACAAATTGTTAGAGCCGTTTTTGCAAAAATCTAAAAAACTGAAAATCACAAGAGTAAACACCATACTTCCGGTTATGCGATTTTCTTCAAAAGCTTGTTGTCGCATCTAGATAGTACACAAAACTAATATATGAAGTTTCAACGCCATAGCTCTTTTCGTTTTTGAGCTATTCTGTTCACAGACACACATACAGACAGACAAACACACAGACAGACCAATGAACAAAAATAAGTTTTTTGGGTTCAGGGAACTCTAAAACGTGAAGATTTGTTGAAAACTCAATTTCCAATTTTTGGGGTGAATCCAAAACTTCATTTATCGTAAAAGGAAATAAAAAATCTGGTGTGATACACTCACACAACTTCCTTTTACAGTGATCTTATAATTATCCAGAAAATTGATTTTTAATTTTTTAGCATTTGTCAAAAATTTTCAAAAATTACAAATTCTACAAAAACCGTACAAAATAGGGCGTTAGTTCAAGAGACAAATTTTCTCTAAAATTTTAAGGTGAATTCAAAAATGTAATAATATACCGGGTGTTTTATTTAAAATAGGAGTTAATCAAAAAAATAGAAAAAAAAACAAAAGAAACCCACTTTAGAAGTATTCAACTGGAAAATCACCTATCTCACATCAATACACATTCAAAATGTAAGAAAAATGTAAAGTTTTAAAAAAATCGTTAGAGCCGTTTTTGAAAAACTCGAAAAAAACTGAAAAATCACAAGAGTAAACACCTACTTCCGGTTATGCGATTTTCTTCAAAAGCTTGCTGTCTCATCTACATAGTACACAAAACTTATATATGAAGTTTCAACGCCAAACCTCTTTTCGTTTTTGAGATATTCTGTTCACAGGCAGACACACAGACAGACAGACAGACACACACACAGACACACAGACAGACCAATGAAAAAAAATATGTTTTTTGGGATCAGAAGACTCTAAAACGTGAAGATCCGTTGAAAACTCAATTTCGAATTTTTGGGGTGAATCCAATACTTCCTTTATAGTAAAAGGAAGTAAAAACTGATGATTTTGATGGATTTGAGTAGAATTTAAATTATTATTAGTCTATTACCCAAACTGCCAAATCTATTACTATTTTTTAAAATTTCTATTACGAAAAAAATCAAGAGTTGGCAACACTGCTGGGTAGAGCAAAAGGCAACACGTGATTTAATCATATATATAAGTATTAGATATATGGATTTAATATGGCGACATTGTGGTTATGTGTGGTTCGGTGTTTTAATACAGTTAGCTATCAATATTAGGCATTTACGAAAATTACACAGTGAGATATTTACCATTTAGCAATCGTTAGTCAGATGATGTATGGGTACAGGAATTTGAGTAAATAATTTCAGAACGTAGGTAGGTACCTGCTGTATATCTAATATAATTTGACATGTACTAAACTGGGCGGTTATCCTCGGATTTCATGCGTCACACACTTCTTAATAGGGTGCACTAGGTACATATGGTTGATTTAGTACAATTCTCAAATCCTCTAGCTTTATACACCGGGTGACCAAAATGGTCACCCGGTACTAACCGCTTGCATTTTTGAACTGGTTCAGTATGTCTAGTATTATGTGGTGCATCAAAACTGAAATGGACAAAATTCTGCTTATTGCATGAAATCGACTGAAATTTAATTCATGAATTTGGTAGTAGCAATTTTCGCTTATTACGTGAAATAAGCAACAGATCGAGTTACAAAAGTAAGCAGGATCAAAGATAATATTAATAAATAATAACTAATAACACTAATAGTGCCTATTTCGCAAAATGAGCAATAACCATGTTCAATTTTTCTTATTACGCAAATTCTTCTGTACTTCATTTAGCAACTGACTAAAAAGCATTAATTTGTAATATGAATATTCCGCTCTTTCAGATCCCAGACTAAACTTGAAAAAACTGGCATCTCACACAATAGCAACGTGTCTAGTCTAATTCTGCAGAGTTACTTCACAGGCTTCAGGTATGCCTATAAATAATTTATTATTGTCTGATAATATACCAAGCAGTACTTTCGCTTTCTTTCTTTTTTTATGAATGTTAGGTACAGTCGCGGAATTAAAAATCCGGACGAGTCTTACAGATGATTTTTGCAATTTTTGGGTAATGTAATTACTTGCATTTTTTGTTCGACTCTTAAATGAGGCATGCTGTCATATACGAGTAATTATTTTGATTTTCGCTAATTTTACCACGTAACGTGATAAGTAAAGTAAAGTAAGATTGCACTGAATCATTTTAAGTGTCCGGATTTTTAATTCCGCGACTGTACATACTTACAATAAGACGAAAATTTCCCTAGGTAGTTTTCATTATGACTGACACAAAAATTGTGTCAAATTCGAGGTTATCAGGTTAGGTTTTGCGTCACTTTTAGCACAAACTGATGCAAAACCTAACCTGCTAACCTCGAATTTTCCATAATTGTGAGCTCTTGTCATAATGACTTACAGTGCCACCAACTTTAAAATTTACCACAGGCTACTAATTTTAAAATAATTGTAACTAAAATGTCAATAAATAACGTTTTCCCGCTGCTGATCATGTAAGTCAGTGATACAGCCTTAGTAACAAAACGTGTAAGTCGGTGATTATATTTGTTTGCTGCTTTTTCTTGACAACAGAACTTAATATTATTAAGTTCCTAGGATAATAAAATTAGCAAAGCAAGATGCAGATTTAGACGTTTTGTTTATAAATTACAAGTGTTTATGTGACATGTGACACTCGCAGGTAACACGACTCGCGAAAACTAATCCTGGTGACAGGTAACAAACCAAACGATTTTTTCAAAAATCTAGGAAAATTTCGATAAGCAGCGGGAAAAATATAATAAGATAACTCGGAATGTATCGCCTATTAACATTTTCGGCAGGCAACAAGCCGTGACTTCGTCTTGGCTTGTACTTGCCTACCTCAAATGTTAATAGGTCCTTACATTCCTTGTTACTTAAATAGCTATTAAAAAAACGGGTTTTTAGTTTTAAATATTTCTGCAACGTGAAAAAAATAGTATATATGCAACTCGGAGAGAATGCTATTTTGCTTCAGTGCAATTTCTGCCCTCGAGTCAGAAATTACACCTCCTCTCCCTCATTGCATAATCTACTATTATTTTACAAATCAACAATGGAGTACAATAGGAAAGAAAATAAGGCATGCTAAATGTTCTGCCACTCTACTTATAATTTTTTGGGTTGCGCAATGGATTCTGTGAATCGGTGTGTGCAGCCCCTAACTCACTGTTTATTTTTTACATTGAGGTATTATGCAATTCTACATTGTCTGTAAGGAGTATTGATTATTGTTAATACAAATAGAGCGTGTAGCCGGTAGGTAAAGTGCTTGCTTAGCAGTCAGCAGGTAGTGGGTTCGAGCCCCACACCCGGACATTGGTAATATTGAACGCTCTCCGGCCATCATACGAACACCTTTGGTGGTCGTGACTATTGTGAGGGCATTCTTCCTTAATTCAAGGGATTAGGCTAGCCACCTACACCGGCCGCGGCTTAAGATGGCTTATAAAACCACACTCATTGTGTGGAAGTAACAGGCTCTCAGCCTATATTAAGAGGAGTCTGTAAGGAGTATTGATTATTAATACAAAGAAAACAAAACGAGTTTGCAGAAGGAATTCTATTTTCTTGCATTAGGATTGTAACGAAATCATTAAAAAACTATAGATTATTAGGTGTACTGTGAATTATGTTTCGGGAGAAAATATAATTATTTATAATATATATCAGAATCAGCGTATTGTAATCGTCAAAAAAATCGACTTCGAGATTTTGACGAATCTTGACGTTTTAGACCTCCTAGAGTCCGAAAAAACCATTTTTCGAATTATGTCTGTGTGTGTGTATGTGTGTGTGTGTGTGTGTGTGAACACGATAACTTAAAAACGAAATAAGCTAGACCCTTGAAATTATGTACATAGTCATTATTCAAAATTTGTAGATTCCTATCAAATTTCGAGCGAAATCGGTTAACCGGAAGTGGCACTTTACCTAAACAGGTAGCGGTACCTATTCAAGTAAAGTACCAGTTTGCTTCGAGATATTTGAACAAAATTTTGTACATACATTTCTTATGTAGAAAAACTACCAGATATTACATTTCAGCATGATCGGTTAACCGGAAGTGGCATTTTACCTAAACAGGTAGGTATCCATTCAAGTAAAGTACCAGTTTGCTTCAAGGTATTTGCACGAAATTTTGCACATACATTTATTATTGAGAAAAACTCCCAGATATAAAATTTCAGTATGATAGGTTAACCTAAAGCGGCACTTTACCTAAACAGGTACCAGTACCAAGGCGAATGCGAGAAAGTCTAGGGGAGCACACTCCCGATTTTTATGGTTAAAACGCACGATATAACCTGAAAATGCACTTACATTTCTGAATTATTTTATTTGATAGATGAAACAAGAACAAGTTAAGTTGTACCACATGGATAATGGTGAGTCGCTATATTGTTAGTATGGTATACTCTATTCACTATAGTCCTGGATTGTCAATGTCAAAATCCAATTAAAAACAATCCTTTATATCATGGTTAATACTTTTAAGTCAAGCTATGGGTAACTAGAAACAATTAATAAAGCTACTAATGTCAAAACTATAAATTATAGGTTGTATTTCGAACTGACAAGCAAAAATAAATAAAAGTTGCCAGGTAACAAAAACTCAAATTTTCAAAATTACGCTTTTGCGTTGTCCAACCTAGTAGTAACAAAACAACCAATTGAAATTCAACAGTGCTACCATAAAACGTCATTTTTGACAATCCGGGACTATAGTGAACAGAGTATACAAGGTCTTATTGGCTGATGTTCTAAATTTAAGAGATGATAATTGGCTAACAATTCAATGAATTAAATTCTCACTTGAATGTGGAAGAAGATTGTTGGCAGACATAAAATCTTGTATTTTCAAATGTTGCTTATGAATCGATCAATTAAAATTCTTAAAATAACAGGTTAAGTACTTGGATAATAATTAGTCTGCTTTGTCAACCCTTGAATAATTATTGCTGATTTGTATCACTTATTGAGTTGATGCTGCACATATTTACGTACACATTTCTTTTGAAAATATTCTTCCCTCACTAATTGGAGTATCTAGTTTTCAATAAAAGTAATTACCACATATAATAAATTTTTTAAATACGTATAATAAAATTAAACATTTGTTTGAAACAATAACATTTATCTTGTGTTTTGTGTCTGTTAGCGTTCTACAAAATATTATTGATTTACATTTTGAATTCCAGTTTCATAATAGGGAATTACGTCCTGCTTGGTGTGAAACTAATTGCAAGAATATTTTAAATTTTTTCAAATCAGGCGGTAGATAAAACACATTTTGTTTTGAGGTAAAGTACCTTTTATGTTCTAGATATGGCAAAACGTTATTAAGAAAAATTGTTCAGAATGTAAAATTAACGTCCCATGCAGAATTTTAGAAATATTAGCTTACTTTTATGAAACCGTGTGTGTTAGAAAGAATAACAAAAGTACAGTAGAAATATTGGGAGATTGGGACTAGCTAAATATCACCAAATTTCTGGTTACACAAATTTGTCACGTATTATGTCGGACAAATTTTAAGGTGGCATTAAGCAACCCATTATTCAATTATACTAGTCGACTTGATATGTTTTTAAATTTAATTTTATTAATCAAAGATCGTAAGGTAGGTTCACCTTCACAGTGTCAACATGTCATTTACGTTTTGCACCTTGTAAATGTATGAGATAAGCAGGGCCAGCGCTGGTCTGCTAAGGACACCAAAATCACTCCGACATTGATATGGTAGAGTTAAAGTAAGAATTCTGTTATCACATTACCTTCTTTTCAAAATAACGTTGAAGTAAGAACTAAAGAAGTTCTAAATTTTGTATGTAAAAATAATTTATTCAGTTCCTTTCCCAATACATCATGGCAATATGAAATGTTATTGACGTTACTGGTGAGTGTTGCAGCAGGTGGACGTTTGTTCTCTAAACTAACATTGATCAAGACATACTAGCGAATTCATCTAAGGACGGTCTGGCGTCAGTCTAACGTTCGTATGGGTCAAACTGATTAACTTCGTGCATCACTATAACAACCAGTTTCATGAAAATTATAAATGTCAACAACTCTGTTAGTCAAAACCATGTCTATCTGTCAAAATTCATAACCTCAAAACTATCTTTTAAAATAATTTTAAAACTAGGGTAAATAATTTAATATTTCTTCACTCTTTCAGAAATAACGTGTTTCAAAAAAATTCTAGCTTAGGCGGGCTGTGACGATTTCATGAAAAGCAAATGGTTTTATAAATTTTAATTCATAGGCTTATTGTGTCTAAAATGCAAGATAATAATAATTTTATTTGTTCCTCGCTTGTAAACATCAATTTATCAAGTCACTGTATTCACCTTGAAAATGTTTCTTAACTGACTAGCCAGTAAAATTTTACAAGCGTGCTCATAGATAAATGAGAGCGTGCAAAGCCAGAGTTGTCTTCCTTATTAGTATGTGTCATATTGATTAATTTAGTTGCTTGTCAGTTTGACAGTTTGAATAAATGCTAAATTTCTAGTTATTTGCAAATGAGGAACAAATAAAATATTCAACAATACACGCAAGGTAACAGGTTTTACTGGCTCAAGAAGGTGACTGGCTCGCCAGTCATATCCTTCTATTTGCCAGTAAAAACCCTCTTACCAAGCTAGTAATGTTAAATACTATAATTTTTCGTTGACTGCTTGTTAATTTCAATATTAATGAATTATTTTTCCTAAAAAAGGATGGATTAATAGACGTCATTAATACACTGTTTATGATTATTACACTCTTTTTCATTAATTAACTGTTTTTGTGATTTTGACGTTTTGATAATATTTTCCATGGAGGTTAGTTGTATTAATCAAATTTTTCGCCACAAAAAAAGATTTTGCGGTCAACGAAAAAATTTTGTAATCAACTCGTTTGTTAATGGGTGATTAATAATCTCAACTATTAAAGGCACTCACTCGCTGTCGCTCGTTCGTGCTTTAAACAGTTTCGATTATTAATCGCCTTCATTAACACACTTGTTGGTTAAATAAATATTAAATATCTAATCTGCATCAGTTAAAATACTCCAATACTATGTTTGTCATACCGTTGTACATGTCTTTTATAATTTCTATGATATTTTTATTCGCTGTCCTTATCTGTAGCATTTCCCATATGTCTTCCCTTCGTATTCTATCGAACGCTTTTTCCAGATCTATAAAGCATATGTGTATTTCTCTATTCTTATTTATTATTTTTGTACTTGCTTGTCCAATTATGAATATGAGATCTTGTGTACTTCTGTTTCTCCTGAAGCCACATTGCGTGTCTTCCAGCGTTGTCTCTACTTTGTTTCTTACTCTTTTTTCTATTATTCTTCCAAATATTTTCCCTGGAATACTGGAGAGTGTTATTCCTTAGTAGTTGTTACAGTTTCTTTTGTCTTCTTTTTTATACATACATACATAATCCTGAGCCTTTCTACCGTAAGGTGTAAGGCTTCTTTTTTATATATAGATAATATAATGTCTGTTTTCCAATCCTTCTGTATTTTTGCGTTCTTTAATGCATCATTCATTATTTTCGTTAGTTTATTTATTCCTTCACTTCTCATGTATTTTATCATTTCCGGGGTGATTTTGTCTTTACTGGGTGCTTTGCATAGTTTTATCATTATTGCATCTTCTTTTTCTTCTTCTCTTATAATTTCTATTTCTTGTTCTTCATTTTTTGCTCTTGATTTTGAACATCTGCGTATTTTAGCTCTTCAAAATATTCACTCAATCAATCCATTATTTCATCTTCTTTAGTTATTATATTTTTAACCTTATCTTTTATATTTAGCATATTATATTTCTTTGTTTTCCTGAGTTGTTTTAATGTACCATAAAATAGTTTTTGATTCTCTTTATAGTTTTCTGTCATTTTATGTCCAAATGTCTCCCATGATTTCTTTTTGGCCTCGTAGTTTGTTATTTTACCTTCTTTTCTTTTTTCTTTTTATATCTCGTAATGTTAGCTCTTTTTGAGATTAAATATTTTGTCCAAATCTCTTTTTTGGCCTTTACTTTTTTCCGTATTTCATCTGTCCACCATTCAGTTTTTCTCATTTTGTTTGTTATTTTCGTTTTGCCACAGCTCTCTTCTGCTGCTGTCAATATGCTGTTTTTGAGGTGTTCCCATTTTTCTTCTATGCTTGGATGTTTTCCTTTTTTGTTTTTCATCTAGTAGCTTCTGGTACTTTTCCTAAGCATTTTATTTTTACATTTACTTTTCCCGTTCTTTTGTCTATTTCTCCTTCCTTTATTCTTTTCAGTTTCATTATCACTAGGTAGTGATCACTTCCTATCTCTGCTTCTCTTTTGACTTTTATATACTATATTCTTTGCCATTTGTTTTTGCTCACCAGAAAGTAGTCGATGATTGATTTCTCATTCCGCACTCAGATACTCTTGTGTATTTATGTATGTTCTTATGTTTGAATTTTGTGTTTGTTATGATTAAATTACTTTTATCTACGACAGTGTGTAAAATTACCTTTTAGTTGGCAGTTTTAAGTTTGTAAAACGACTGTTTAATAACATGTTTTCATTAGTTTACGTCGTTAATAGCAACGTGCTTAAAAAATTTCATTAGGCACGTAGTTAGTAGCAACGTGTTTTAAATTTTTTTAAAACACTCAAAATTAGGACCGGTTGCTAGTAATTCTAATTTACATGTAAAATATTTTTTATATTTACCGTATTTTTTAGATTCTATCGTAGATAAAATATTGTACGATACACATGCGTAAAGCATCTTTAGTCACTCGTGGGGCTTAAAACGCTCGCTCACTCGCGTTTTAACTCTACCCCACTCGTGCCTAAAGAGTAGCTTTACGCACTTGTATCGTAAATTACTATTAATACATACTTCTATTATTCTTTCGCAGTTATTATTTAATGTCTCTTCTACTTTGTCCATATATTCTTCTTTTCCTCTATTCATATTTCCAACTCTCCCATTATTATTAGATTTTCTTCCCCACTATCTATTTGCTTTTGTAACTCGCCGAAGAATTTATTCCTTTTTTCTTTTCTTGTGCCGTCATTTTCTCCATATGTTATAACTATTGTCCATATTTCTTCGTCTACCAGTTTTATTTTTACAATTAATAGTCTTTCGCTTACATACTCTTCTTGTATCATGTCATTTAGCCTATTTTGAGCGATTATTAATCCGACTCCTTTTTTTGCTCTCTTTTCTTTCTCATCTACTCCGGACCAATATATCCAGTATCCTTTATGTATTTTCTTTAACCCTTTACCTTTCTTTTTGTTTCCGTAATTTCTAGTATTTCTATGTTTTGTTATATCATTTCTTCTACAAGTTCTTCTTTCCTCATACTACTTCTTACATTCCATGTTCCTATGTTGATCACATTTTTTCCACGCCTGTTTTCTTTGTTTTTTATTTTCTTTTCAATGTTTCTGTGTATAACCTTCTGTGTATCAATCTCGTGTTTTGCTTTGTCTTCAACTCTATTGCATTGCCTTTGTCGTTTGCGTTTGTCGTCATCATCCACGTTCGATCAGCAGAGTTAAGCAACGCTGTCTCTGGTCAGAACTTGGATGGGAGTTCCACGACTGCATCTCTCGGCGTCTCGTGGTACGGCTATCACGGAAAAAAGTTGGTCCCGGCGGTCATACAACATCATGGCAGTCGTTAGTGGGGTTGGAAGTCCTCATAACTGCACAGCGACGCCTGTAATTGGCCTAACGGCTGTTGGCTGAGTGCTAATTAAATAATTAAATAAATAAATAAATAAATAAATAAATCATTTGATCCATCCTCTTTTCCTGTAGTTATCAATTTTTTTGATGTGATACTAAAGTAACTACTATTCTTCACTCTCTCCATACTTTCTTCCTTTTCATTTCCATTTATCGGCGATCTATGACTTACCGTTTTGCCATATTTTCTTCTCTCTCGTATTTCCAATATATCCATAATTGTTTTGTCCCATTATTGTTTGATTTTCATCGGTTTGGTTGTCTAGTTGTTCAATAGTGTAACTTTTGTCATTTATTATAAGCTTGTTATGGCTTAGAATTGCTTTTTATGCTTTTGATTTAGCTTCTTTCATGTATGGAATCAGTTCTTTCCTTTGTCTCCTTGTACTTGCTTACTATAGTTGTCTGATATCCATATGTCACTACCTTTAAGCTTTTTTGTGGCTTTTAACACTTCCATGTTCTTGCTCCCTGATGCGAATTCTATTAATATTGCTCTTTGTGTAGCTCTATTCTGCAGTTTTTTCTCTATTCTTCTTACTTCTCTTGTTTCATTTTCCATATTTATTTTGATCCCTATTTTGTTGAGCGTTTTTCACATGTTGCCTTTAATACTTAAATCTGATTCGGTTTCCGTTTCTTTAATTCCTTGTACAATGATTTTGTTTTTACGTATATCTTTTTCCATTATCTTCATTCGTTTCTAAAGTTCTGTGTTTTGCTTTTTCAAGGTTTAATTTTCTTTTTTTAGGTTCGCATTTTATAACTTTATTTCCCGCGTATAATGAATCCATCTTTTTTGGATTTTTTGAGTTTGTTTTGAGTATCCTGTAGTAATTCTTCCATATTCTTGTATTTTCGCTTTTTTTTAATAGCACCGTCCAGTTCACTGTTTATGTGTATATCACGAGTTATCTCGCATCTCTTTATCATCTCTCTGTTTAATTTACAATATTTTCCTTCTTATATCTACTCCTATACTTACTCTTAGTCCACTAATTATGCACTAATTTCACTTAATATTTTAGAATACTTGCACTTAGTCGAC
>CALNHX010008372.1:0-61517 GCA_940337035.1 Agriotes lineatus | reverse complement strand
TTTAAAATTTGCATGGCATATTTTAGTATTGTTATAAACATTTTCTTTAATGTAATTGAAATTTCCTCTATATCTTTATCCCACTTCCATTTTACACCTTCATTAAGTTCTATAAGTATAGTTCTATATATATCGTGAGAATTAAGAAATGAGGAAAGGGCAGGAAATTTTGAATTAAATCCTACTCATTTTTTGCTTTTATGTTTCTGACAGGTGTATCACCCCAACTTTCTGTTTACATGTCATTGATGGTGTAGCGTACCAAGGTAATTGACGTAAAAACGTCTGTCGTGCAAGGGATGGTCATAAACTCAAACTTGACACTATGTGCAGTTCTAAATCTACTTAAACTTGACACTAAGTGCAGTTCTAAACATATAAACGTCAGTGCAACATATGCGAACAAAGTGTTCGCGACCAGAACGCGCCTCGCCCAGATAATTCCGTCACCTGGACTTCATTGGTCAGTTTAGGACGGATATTCGTCATGTCGCTGGAAGCGACAACATTCCCGCGGATACCTTATCACGTGTGTCTGTTGCAGGTTGTACAGCAGCTCTTCCAGGCAGACCAATTAATTACAAAGCGCTGGAAAAAGCCCAAGAATCGAATGCCGAGCTGAAGACATTCCTCCACCCTGAGGCCGTGTTAGCCTTGAAGAAGGTCTACTTCCCGGATCAGAATGCGGATGTCTACTGTGATTCGACTACGGGGACACTGCCCTTTTGGTCACGAAGCAGTTCCAACGCCCGGTGTTTGACGCCCTCCACAACCTCTCTCATCCCGGAATTCGAGCCACGACGCAGCTCGTCTCCTCCAGGTTTGTATGGCCTTTCATACGCAAGGACTGCAGCCACTGAAGCAAAACGTGCGTCCCTTGTCAGCGCTCGAAGATCACCAGGCATGTAGCAGCACCGATGGGGAACTTCACCACGCCCTCCTCCAGGTTCGACCACATGCATCTGCACCTGGTTGTGCCACTTCCTTCATCGCTAGGCAATACATACTGCCCGACGTGCATCGACCGATACTCCAGATGGCCTGAAGCCATCCCAATTCCTGACATCACTGCTGAAACCGTGGCTAGAGCCTTCTTCAGCAGCTGGATAGCTAGGTTTGGTGTGCCTCTGCGGATCACGACAGACCGCGGCCGGCAATTTACCTCCAACCTATTCAATGAATTAGCCAATCTCTTGGGATCACAACACCTGCAAACTACGGCATACCATCCGGCAGCTAACGGCATGATTGAACGTTTTCACCGTCAGTTAAAAGCCGCAATTGAATGCCACACAGATACCAGGTGGGCAGAACACCTGACAGCAGTTCTCCTGGGCATTCGCACAGCTTTCAAGGAAGATCTCAAAGCCACCTCAGTCGAGATGGTCTACGGCGAAAACATCCGCATGCCTGGAGAATTCTTCACTGCCACGAAGGATGTACGGCTATCGCCTTAAAAATCTTAACTTATGTTATTTCAGTCGTATTCACAAAGGGAAAGTTTTTTTGGTGTACCAGATTTTTAAGGCGATAGCCGTACATGCAGCCGACTTCATAACCCAGCTCAGAGAGCATTTTAACGAGGTACGCCCGACTGCAGCTCAGCATTATGGCCAGCGCAAAACATTCATCTTCAAAGCTCTCGCAACCTCCACACATGTGTTCGTGAGAAACGATGCCACGCGCAAGCCGCCGCAAGCTGCTTACAATGGCCTATTCCCGGTTATCTCCAGAGCAGCAAAAACCTTCAGCGTCGAAATCCGTGGTAAGCCGGCAACGATATCAATCGACAGGCTAAAACCCGCCTACCTTGCAGCTGAAGCTGAACAAGAGCAACCCGCAACCAGCACCGCGACGCACACTGTCGCCGGAACATTCAATCAAGCTACAACCATCAGAAGTGGACGGCGAGTAAATTTTCCGGATTACTTCCGGTTTGCATAATCTCGTGAACTAAATCACTGCCAAGGGGGTCGTGTAGCGTACCAAGGTAATTGACTTAAAAACGCCGGTCGTGCAAGGGATAGTCATAAACTCAAACTTGACACTAAGTGCAGTTCTAAATCTACTCAAACTTGACACTAAGTGCAGTTCTAAATCTACTCAAACTTGACACTAAATGCAGTTCTAAATCTACTCAAACTTGACACTAAGTGCAGTTCTAAATCTATATACGTCAGTGCGACATATGCGTACAAAATGTTCGCGAGGTGCAGTCTAGGAAGTGTGATTTGTGTCGTCACGGAAACAATGCGAACTAACTCGTCAAAAACGTCAAAGTGTAAATTGGAAAAACAGCAGGACGGATGTCACAAGCGTAAAAGCACCCCAAGACAAAAGGAAGGGTTACGTAAAAATTCTGGTGACCCAAATATCCAGGTAGACAGCAATGACCAACCCTGGTCACAATACAGTCGTAAATTCTGGAATATGTAAGGAGTACACGCAATGACCAGACTCGTTTTATTATCGAAAGTCATCCCAAACTCGCCTGTCACAATAGAGCGAAGGGTCGACTGGACAATGCTATTGTATCCGAAAGAATAGACGGGGCTCCTTCCATTCAAACACTTGTTATATAAACTCGAGTAGCCTAGTTTTAGATATCAGTTGTCCCATATCAGTTCGATCACCTCACGTGCGCTTGTACGTATTTTGCTAAGTCAGTAACGAAAACTAGGCTACTTACAATTCGTATTTGCATTTGTGTAATACTAACGGATGTGTATATGTGTATATTTGTTTAAATATAAATAAAGGAAAGTTATTGTTTTCCGCAAACGTGTGCATTTTACTGAACCAAACTCTACAGTAAAAATTGCTATGCATTAACTAAATTGGCAAATAGTAACCAAAATGCACTGTAAGTCTATGATAAATTCAAACTGACGCAAAAACTAACCTACTAACCTCGAATTTGACATAGACTTACACTGCCACCAATGACATGTAAACAGAAAGTTGGGGTGATACATCTGTGAGAAATATAAAAGCAAAATATTACTAGGATTTATTTTAAAATTTCCCGCTCTTTCCCCAGTTTTTAGTACTCACGCAGTATTAGGTATAAACTTCTTATAATAATTTATTACTGCTAATAAACAAGCAAGTGCATTTATAAGGTAATTGTTCAGCGTGTAGTAGCGTACGGTACGGAAGTGTGGGATCTAAGTCAATCAAATAGTGAATCAAAACTACTGGTCACTGAAACGGATTGCCTAAGAAGAAATTGTAAGAAGTCAAGAATGGAAAAGACCAGAAACGAAGTCACTGGAGAGAGCATGAACATGGACATAAAAAGAATGAACAAAGATGGCCAAGCCGTCGGTGGCTTCTGGAGATATATGGTAACATCGTCTAAAGCTCCTGTAAGATTTTTGCCTCAGATCAATAGTTTTGTTATAAAATAGCACTAATAATTTATGGAAAAATTTTGAGCGCTATGTGGGTAACCAAAGACTTAAAATTAGCAAAAGCGATTTTATAAAGTGACGTTTTCTGACTCTTGCGACTTCATCTAATAAACAAATGGCTTTTCCTGTATGTTGAACACTTGGGATTTCGTATGTAAAGGTCATGGCTTTTAGTAACTTTCTGATACAAAACCGTTAGCATACAAGAACGTATTTATTTTATTTATCTTATTACGAATTAAAAAATCAACCTTAGTCTAAATAAAGAAGGAAGAAGAGATGAAGATTAGTCCCACATAGAATAACGAGAAAGCTAGTATCTTCTGTTTCAATACCAAAGTTCAAATATGAAAGCTGACGATGGCATAGTATACGTTATAATGTAGTAGGCCCTTAAAGAAAATTTAGTTGCTAGGGGTTTACTGATGTACAGCCGAAATTGCTACTATGCACATATTCTGGCCTTTTTCACATTTTCGATAACGTAAATTGAAATTTCTTCATCTTTAAGTTGATTTTTGCATTGCTTGGTTCTACTTTTAAATGGGATATAAAAACACTTACATTTTTGGACATTTTTCGCTAGAAATTCTGTGTATAAGCCACTTGTATTCAAGTGATGCTGTAAAATGTTGGGGCTCTTTTTGTTACCGTTTAGCTAACGGATTTACCGCCAATAATCAGGTGCACATTTGGTGAATTGCTGCATCCATCTGATTGAATAAGGATTATTTGGTATTTTGAAAGTAAAGCCACCTGCTGGTTGCCTAAAATTTCCGGTACGGGACCCTTATCGCTACAGCATCACGTGGTTTGACATTGTGTGGGTTTTATTTTTAGGCCATTTTTCGGAGAAACCCCTAATCTTGCTTGTGTTATCTACGAAATCTACCCCAATCTATCTGCTGAAGGAGACATCCGTTTGTTGGGCTACCTACCACACACTAAGAAATAATTCGGTAAGAAAATAAATCGACATGAAAATAATTTCTTCTTCGATAATCGTGGGAATACCTACTACAAAATCTTCAAAAGCAACAACAATTACATACAGTAAATTTTAGTTTTTACTTAGCTTTTTATAGTCAGTATATAAGCGGAATATAATTTTAAAAACTCACTTGAAAGTAAATAAAAGAGCAAAGTTTAATAGCAACAATACATATGTTTAGCATGAAATGAATATTTTGTCCGTCGTTAAAACAGCAATATACAGATTTGATAAAAATATGACGCTAACCGCAAGATAACAACAAAACACAAAATGTTTAATTCGACTACCTTAGGGGAAGAGCTTTAAAGCTAAATTTAGTTAAACTTGCCAATCAAAATCAACTGATTCAGATTGCAATTTATACTCAGAATAAACAGGCTGAATTACAGAAGTTTTTTCAATTCTCATAACTTAAATTAGTCAGCGATGCCCCACGTTGGGCGCCATTAAATTATATTTTTGTGTTCGATAAAATATTCTATGTTTAAAAATAAATGTAATTCTAGATTTTGTTTGCGTAGCATACCATTTTCTTGAGACTTTCATTTAAATTGGGCTAGAAACGTTTAATTCGACTATCGTAGTGGAACTAAACAATCCTCGCTTTGTTCAGGGCTTAAATTTACTCGAATTATAGTAGTCTCGCTAATTGTTGTTAAACAGGTCTCATTGACAATAGAAGATAACAAAATTGTACCTTACAATTGTCTCCTATAGCAAAAGCTGACGTATTTGTTCGTAATATGATTTTTTTTAAATCTGCTTGTCTTTAATGTTATTGAAACTTCCACTATCGCTTTATCGCACTTTCATTTTACAGCTTTATTAAGTACTTGTTCTATACATTAGGTATACACTTTTTATAATAATTTATTACTGCCAATAAACATCTTAAATTTTTGATATTTTTCGAATTTGGATATTTTTAAATTGTTCCTTATCGACATTTATTTCTCTAACATTTATTTCGTATACCAATTTTATTTGAGTTTTAAGAAATTCACATTTATCAATATTTAAAATTAGCGAGGCCACGGTAATTTGAGTTAATTTAGACTCTGAAAGAACCGAAAATTGTTTATTTTTGCTACGAGAGTCGAACTGCACTGTCCTAGTCCAACTGAAATAGGAAATTATTAGTTACTAGTCCAGTTGCTACGAAAGCGATCAGAATACGAATTACCTATTGGTTACCTGTATTGTTGTACGATTTTCCACAAAATTTTCAGATATCTCAACACAAACACCGTTGCTCAAAAATACATTGCCAGAATATCTGTTTGCTCTGTTTATTTTTAATTGTATCGTATACATAATTCATTAAGGCAAACTGTATAATATGTCCATTTCCATCATTCAGTTGTTGAACTAAAAACACATGAATTGACTTACCAATTTCTCTAAAATTGGACAACTGTTGCCAACAGGTAATGAGTGAACACGACCCTGACACGCCGTGGCACTTGCAGGTGACTCTGGACTTCTTTATGACCGCCTATAACAATAAATCGCCAATTACACATCACCATAAATTGCACAACAAATGACTAATGTCTGAGCGACGTCTGTCGTAAATTTTCAAGGGATTAAGTTACGAGTCTCGAATTTCTGTGATACTAATCACGAGTTTCATTAAAGTGTCTCCAAAGTAGGCACAATTTGCATCTAGTTGGCTAAGGACTTCATCGAACAGCTGAAGGTAGGTGTGCTATTTACGTGAGCACGTAGCTTCCGTCATTAGAGAAGGCATCTCGTTTCCGTATTTTAAGTCCGAACGCCCTCACAGGTTTACATACATGGCGGGCATTTCCGAAGATGGATGTAGTTTGCAATAATAAAGAAGCTGCTTCAGTAAGCTAAGGTAATTCTAGTATTTACATCCGTTTGTAACACGAGAGAATTGCTATTGCAATTTCAAATTGCAGAATTAATCATTTGTACTGCACGCTGTAAAAATCGTGATTAATGCCGTGCCATCGCGCTATGGGCCTACGCTCTCTCCTATTAGACGGTTCAGAAATATGTACCATTCACTAGATGTATCGACTATCAAGTCACTAAATTACAGAAACGAAGAAGAACAATTAACATCACGTATTGTGTTGTTAAGAATTTTTAGAAATCGTGTCTATTTTATATATTTAATTAGATGGCAATACAATGTATTGGCGATCGAGTATTGTGTTATAAACTTGTAGGTATATGATGTCTCTAAAAGATCTTTTTAGTAAATAACCAGACATTCCTGAAATGAACACAAAGCAATTTGGTGAAACTTGTTCACGTCTAAAAGTACTTTGTTTTGACAGCCTTAAATTTAAAAAATAGTTATTTATCTATCTAGCAGGACCAAAATTTCACGTACGAGGTGCATACAACTTTTTTCTACAGATTTATTAATGTAATGAAAAACTTCCATAAACAATGTTTTTCTACAACCGTCAAAAACAAAGACTTAATATTGTTCTGCGCATCTCGTCAAAGGTAAAGTAAATAAATAACCTGGTTTTTGACGGTTGTAGAAAATAGTATATTATTATACGAGTTTCATAAGACGGCCCATTGTAGCACGCGTGGGTTTGGGGCACGACGCCGACGGGCGCAGCGAGGAGTGTTCCAATGGAACAAGCGCTACAATGCTACAATTTGATGCAAGCTTGGTTCTTGTAGTGTTTAAGTAGTGCCTTACCGTGAACAATAATTGTGTTTAATTAATTCGTTAAAAAGTTGCTTCAGTATTATTCTGTGCTTCAGTTTTAGTTATATTTGATTAGAATACATTTAATAAATACAGTTCAGAGATTGTGGTTATGTGTTCGACATCTGACGTTTGTCGTGTTATGAGCATGTGAAAGCAAATGTCGCTTCTGTCTTTATATAGAGAACGCGTTGATTGCTGTATATATCTCTCTATTTTACCCTGTATATGTTGGGTTAAATTGCCATTAATAGTAAAAACGTAAGATATGTGCAAATTATTAATTTTATCTGTTCCTGCGTTAAAATAGAAATAGACAACTTTATATCTTTTGAAGGTGCTCACCCTGTATACAGTGACCGCCAAAAAGTCGGCATCATATGGGAAAACTTTTTATTTTTTATTTTTCAAAACAACTTTTTACGACAATAATTTGTGCTTGTCTAAAAACCTATTTAGCCCGTATCATATATATGAAATGATTTTTATTTATTTAGAAAATGGCGTTTTCCGAAATTGTCAAAATCCAAAAAGTGCTATTTTTCTGAAATCAAGATGAGATTTTTTAGAGTGTGTTAGTATTAGCTAACTGAACAATATCAAGGCCAGAAAACACTTATTTCTGTTTAACTTTAGGAACATTAAATATTTAAATTTTTAAAATATTTTCCAAAATTTCACATACCAAGACTTAATTTTAAAATTCCATTTTTTTAGGTAACGACTTTAAAGATGTATAATTGGAAAAATAATATAAAATCTTAATTACTTCTTTAGAGTTTTTATTATTTACCAAAAAGTAATATGTTCGCGTAATTTTTACGTTTTTGATGCAAAGCGCTCTTTAGGAGAAATCTTTTTCATTGATAACAAATATTTACTTAAATGGCTTTTAAAAACTCTAATCTAAAAATGAATTACAGCAACAAATATCCTGTATTTGTTCTTTCATAGTTGTCTAAATGAGAAGATTTTTCTTTATCCATTTTACATGTTCTAAAACATCTCCTCATTTAGACAACTGTAAAAGAACATTTACAGGATTTTTGTACCAGTAATCCATTAACAGGGCTAGATCTAAATAAGTGAAAATCACTCGGTATATGTGGTAGGAGCTAAATAGGTTTTTAGACAAGCACAATTGACGTAAAAAGTTTTTTTGAAAAATCAAAAATAAAAGGTTTTCCCATATGATGCCGATTTTTTGGCGGTCACTGTATATTTGACCGAAAATATATTCGGCTTCGTTCCAGGTAACATACAATCCACATGCAAATATCGTCTTCCTTCAACAAGTAGTTTTTGAGATAGACAGACAGACAGACAGGCAGAATCGAAATAACACGTTTTTCATCATCTAGGGGCACTGAAACGTGAAGACCTGAAGAAATCTTGGAAGGTGATTTTTTCACGATCACAATACTTCCTTCGCAATTAGACGAGGGTAGTAAAAAAGTTGAAGTTGTATTTCGGAAAAGCTAATACGGGTAAAATTGCGGGGAGAGGAAATAGCGGAACTACGTTTAATAATAGCTTACGGACCAAATAAACATAAGCAACAATAAATAATGAGTCTTAGAACCGAAACAGAAGGTTTGGAAACAAATTGGATATAAAATGGAAAAGGATTATAGGAGAAATATTTTTTTGCAGGGTATTACAAAATCCTAAGGAAAAACAAGAGAAATCTATTAAAGGGTATAAAATGAAAGATGGAAAGATTCTTAGTGAGAATAATTTAATTATGGAAAGATGGTGCGAATACTCCACTGGCATGCTAGGTGATGAAGATGATGCTGGTAATGATAAGGATGATAAGTTAAATTAGAACAACCAGTAAGTGATATCACAAGATAATAATTACTAATGCAGGTCATGATGGGATAACACTGCAAGCGATCAAATATATGGAAAAATGAGAAAAAATAAAAGTAATAAATAAAGAGTGGAAAATAAGAATCGCACATACCGGTGGTACTTCCAGTATTTAAAATTGGCGACTCTATATGTATAGTCTAGAGGGTGTCATAATTTACCACGGTATTTAATTGTTAAGTGTATCAGCAAAAGTGTATGAACAAATAATTTTGAAACAAAGGTTAAGGAAGAGTCTAGAGCATGGTTTTCATACAAATAGAAGTATCCAAGATTTAATATCCAGCACAATCAAATGATATGCCCGTGCTTTGCATTTGACAAAATTTGAAGAAATGTGATATAGGAAGTTGAAATTGAAATTGAAATTACGCGAGAACTAACAACCTGAAATTGCCAGAATTTACTTCGAAAAAATTGGGGCGAGTCAAGGAGGGAACAGCATATTTTTATTTTATTTATACGACATATAGTTGCAAAAATGTGAAAAAAAATTTCTTGGGTCCATTACATAATGCAACAATGTTATATAACAGAGTTAGCTTTTGCGGATTTGGTACTAAATCCCGCGGGAGTTGGAATTATTCCCCAGCCTTAGCGATTGGAATCGGGCTCGGTGAGACCATTCACAGTTGGGCACCAAATATTAACTGTACTCTACTCAGAACCGTAAACCTAAAATATAGAGTAGCAAAGTCAATACATCACAAAGACACACACTGCACACAATGGTTGCTGCGCAAGCACAAAAGGCGCACTCCAACTTTGTATCCCGAATCCGGGGCAAGTTGAGCGTTGTACTGCCAGATTCAAGCGCATAAAGCACCAGCCTCTACACCGCAAGGTAAATGAGGTTACATATAATACATACAATACATATACACAATATCGGATGTTAAAAAAAGAAACTCATTCGCAACATGAAGTTTGCCGTAACTTGATATATACCCATTGAAGCAAAGGAACTACAGTAAGTCAGAGAGAACTAAATTACATCTTGAACTTAAACTATTTTCCTAAAAATATACAAAACACTTAACAAAAACAATTTTTATTGACCGTTATGATTATTATGCTCGTTGTTGTTGTGTACATACCATCTTATTTTCCTTTTATATTGATAAAATTAAACTTAATGCACTGTAAACTTTTACCTGTCACAGTGACAGATGTTTTCATAAACAAAATGCAATCTGACATTCACCTACAGACTTAAGTTAAGACAAAACTAGACTTTTTACCTTTCTTTACAAGGTCTACCCTAAATGAGTTGTTTTGGAACACACGATATTAATTGCTTAACATATGAGGAATAAAAATATCTTAATCAAGTATTTGAATGCCTTAGTAACGAATAATACGAAGGTTTTTGTAACAATTACACATAACTGCTTTTTATGAATTTTTAGCTACTCTTCTACTTATACTAAAGGCGTGATACTAACCACATCACCCAGTACGCCGTTAACGGCGTGCCAGATGACTAGGTTTCCGAAAGAGATATTTCGGCGACCCTGACTCGCCTTGTCTCAGGCAATGTTCCTGGAATGAATGAATTGCCCGAACTTTACTTTTTTACTCTTCTAGGTCTAAGGTTTTTGGGTTTATGGCTGTAGTTGATATATTTTGGGTTTGTTGCATGATATACTTGTTGACCAGGAACATCTGCTGGGTCAAATGGCACATAAATTTCGTCTTCGATTATTTATTAAATATTTAGACCGTGTTTTCTTGTAACATCTTCGGCAGCCTAACTTTACTTGCTGTTTGTTCTTGATCCTCATAGTATTTTTGAGTAAGATTTAACACCGTTTAAAAAGAAAATCGAAGGAATCACGGCGAACCGATGTGGAAGGTTGAGTTTCTAACAGATTTTTTACCCTGATACTATTTCTTGAAATATATTGAGACCTCTGACGACCAGGCATTTTGTTGAAATTGATGCTATTACACTTCTCAGACCTTGATATACACATAAGCTCGTCTAAGTCTTCCACCAATAAGATGTCTAACTGTCCTTAACTTGCATCCTTCGGCCGTGGGTTTATAATAAAGAATAGTGCGTTTTGCTACGAACTCACTTTTTTGCTTTTTATGGCTGCTATTATTGTAATCAACTAAAAAAATGTAAGCACATAAAAGTTGATCAAACTGTGTTTCTATTTTTAGCTTTGAGTAGATATTATTCTATATTGACAATTGAAAAACTATTGAAATTTGAAAAGGCCCGTAAATTGGTAGCATTACATAAAATAAAAATTATTGTTTCGCCCTTCTTCACTGAAAGACTATGAAATGCTTTTCACACTTTTACTAAGAATTATAACTTTATAGACCATGTTCTTCGTCATGAGAAATTGTTACGGGAAATAATTATGAGGTTTCCAGGCAATTTTAACCGCGCAATTTTACAGAGCGTAGACCACCTGGAATATTTAATAGTACTTGGTCAGGACCGTTCGATGTGGTAACAGTCCGAGGTTTCATGGAAGACACCTGCTGCATGCAAATTCTTGCAAGTTATCTTAAAATGACCTGATTTATAGTACAGAACATGTAAAGAAACGTTCGCCCATCAACCAAATACAATTGGTCACATATTGCCGCAACTATCTATTTTTAAGGTATCTGGTATTCCATACGTTTACACCTTTTTTACTTCCTTCGTCTAAAAGACAAAGAATGTATTGTATTCGTGAAAAACACTTTACGACATATTTCAGATCTTCACGTTTCAGAGCTCCTAGATGACGAAAAGCATGTTTTCTTAATTCCGTCTGTTCGTTTGCCTGTCCGTCTGTCTGTCCGCCTATTGGCGGTATGGCTACTTATTGGAGAAAAGGAGAAATACGACATTTTTCATGCGAATTATATGTCTGCCTGACCTGAAACCGAATATAGTTACGGTCTAAAATGAGCACCTTAAAAGATAAAATTCTGTATATTTTCGCTTTAACTCGAGAACTATTACTCTAATAAAAATAATATTTTGCACATAGCTCAGGGTTTTACTCTCGACCAAATAGGCATATTTTGTACCTCACAGATACAGGGTGAACACCTTACAACAATCTGTAAAGGGATTTACTCAGAACTCGCAAGTGGATATTGTGACACTAAAAATTTTAAAAAAATCAAAGAAAACTAAGGGTAAAAATATTTTAACGTTTCAAATAATAGTGAAACAATAAAAGGTAATACAAATTACATCAATTTACAAATTAAAACACCTTGTAGGTGGTGGGATTCTACGAGAGTGATTTCATCGCTTGGAAGCAGCCCAAGCGCAACTTGCCCCTAGTCACGTTCGATCAGGAAGAACCGCCTCGCATTTGTGGTCGCGGGTAGATATAGATATACGACGCGCTTATCGCTGCCCATTTTTGTCTCTTTTACTACATTTACCTGGTATATGTGGGGTCTCATTTTCGTCAAGGGTAAAGCCTGCGCTATGTGCAAATTATTAGTTTTACTATTCATCAGTTAAAGCAAAAATACATTTTATTTTTTAAGGCTCTTGCTCTGTATATATTTGAATGAAAGTATATACGGTTTCGAGTCAGGCAGATATATAATCCGCATGCAAAATATTGACTTTCTCCAACAAACTGTTTTTGAGCTATATCTCCAACAGACGGACAGACAGACGGGCAGATAGACGGAGTTTGGGACGGCCACATCGATTAGAAAGATCTGTTTATACCTACATATGTATTTTTATTAACCAAATTAAATATCTGGTCGGTTTGATGGCGTGCTTCTGTCAGTAAGCACTGTCCTATCCCAATAAAACCGGAAATCTTCGTTCTCTAAAACACTCTTAAAAGTGTCAATAATACGGGCTGATGTTTTCCGTGAAATGATAAAGCTGTAGGTATTTAGTGCTCTATAGTCTCATAGGGTCAAAGGCATGTCCTACATATTTATTTCATCTCTATATCTCTTAAAGATATAGTGAATGTAGTTCCTCGAGACGAATACCTGCTCTTGTATGGCCATGATCAAACCTTTAGTTTCAGAGAGTAAGTCGCCACGGATCGGCTAATACTTCGACGCTTCTCTATGGACATTATCAGTACTCGTGGGGATGTTTTCCATGAAAATCCTTCTGCTTCCATGCATTGAAAGGTGACTCGTTCTGTCTTTGTAACATTATCCTGTGGAGCATCTATTTGAAGGATGACTGTCTTGTGAAAGATAGATGGCACTTGCATCTGGATGAAGTATTTTTAAAGACCTAGGGTTTGTTTGTGAAGTAGAAATGAGAGATAAGTCACACCTGTTACACCTTGAGCTCTTGGAATCATAAGTCGTTCTGTGGCTGATTTGGAATGATAAGTATGAAACTTACTCAAAGTAGTTCATACCTTCCTCTAGACGCCCACATCAGTCTTCGTCTACTTATTAACGCCAAGTATGTACGTTAAAACCGGAATCGCATAGGTGTTACAAGTTTTTATTGTTTAACTTAGCCCTAAGAATCGTATGTACGTTTTCTAGATCTTCAGGGTCATACTCTTATGCTCTATACGGACTGATTTGTGCACACCCAAGTACTTATAGTTTCCTTTCTTTCCATTGGCTCAATAAGATCCCCATCGTGTAGCTTAAATGTGTTAATGATGTGCTTGCCTTGTAGCACTGGGTCCTGTATTTGTCAAGACCTAAACTTATATTCACATATCTTTGGAAAAGATCTCTATAGTCTTCAATAGGGAGTTGGCTTATATTGATGTACTGGCGTAGACTTTGATGTTATACATATACATCAAATGCGACACGTGTTGTTGATTTTCCCTGTTGCTCTTCAGAGAAAATCCATCTTAACGTAATGAGCATATTGGAGGATTCAGCGCCAAACAAAACCTAACAAAACTTCAGGAGACACCCTGGAAAATACCTTTTTGTATTTTAATGAAGTCAGACGCAATAGTACCATCTCTATGATTAATCGAGTCCACCATTGAGACAACAACGACAGGTAAGAGAGTCATTTTATACATGTGGAGAACCTTCACTAGACACGAATGCAGCACCGAGTTAAATGCCTTTTGATAGTCTACACATGCCGTATACAGGTTTCTCAGTTTGTGAGTTACTTATTCAAGGATGACTGAATCGATTAGGATCTGCCCCTTAAATATTTGGGATTTTTTATACATCCCCTCTGTTCAGCTGTTCCGCACTGTTCGTTCTTCTCTCGACGCAATATGTCAACAATTTGTAGACTGTCGAAAAGTAAGTACTGCTACTACTACTACTACTACTAACTTGCTCGAGAGATATGAAAGTATCATCTATTGGTCTTAGCTGTTCCAACCTTCTCTCATCATGTATCCATGGTGTATGTGGGGGCGAACAATATTGATTCCCAGGGGAGTCTCGTGAATAACTTTGATGGTAGAATCCACCGAATGTAAAATGCATTTTCCATTCCCTCACAGCCAAATACATATTCCGAAATCCGCTATATCTTTGGACCTACCTTTTTTACCGCTGTCCCCCACTACAGTTTATAAACTG
The DNA here is from genome assembly GCA_940337035.1 of Agriotes lineatus. Lineage (NCBI taxonomy): Eukaryota > Metazoa > Arthropoda > Insecta > Coleoptera > Elateridae > Agriotes > Agriotes lineatus. The sequence goes on along the minus strand of CALNHX010008372.1, from coordinate 47,014 downwards.
TCGACAAACTGTATAATACACAAGTCCACCTGTAATGAGCATTATTTAAATAAATAAGCGTTTATAAACTTTTCCCAACAGCTTACAATATTGACGGCATATGATTAAATGTTTCAGCGTTACGAAGATAATATGACTTCTCTCGTCTTACCCATTTGATGTGTAAGAAGCAACCATTTCTACAAGATATACGTTATAGATGATGTTACAACAAGTTATTGCAATTAGTTTTGCATATATACGTATAACACTGCAGTTATTGTTCAATTAATTGTGGAAAATGATTGTTCCTCTGATGTAATTAATGCTATTCATACTTATAATACTTTTTTCACATTAAGTAATTTTGTTCTCTTTTTGTACACATTTTCAGCTGTACATATATAGATAGATAGCTTTAGTACCATCAGGATATTACAATTTATTCGCTCAAATAGGAAGAGCGAGAATATTTTATCGAATCATTGATTAACCCTGTATTACCCTCCTCACGAAGAGATTGCAACTCTCTCTACGTTTCAACAATCTCTCCTGTTAAACCACGTAATTCAGTAGCACATAACCCAATAACTTTCTAATGGTTATGTGCCATCCAAAGCCGTAAAATACCTTCCATATCAGTTGAAAGCTTGCCTTAGCAAACTATCCACATTTTTCCGTCGACATTCCTAAAAGTGCCCATCAAACTTGTCACGACACCCATTGATTGAGAGATCAAAATAATTAAAGACAAACACAGATTTTAATCGCCACGAGCCCACCGACAAGACCGCGCGTGCTGAGTTGAAAAATGAAGGTATCTAAAAATCTCCTCGAGGTTGTACCCATTGATCGTTGTCAAAGACAAGTCCGAAGCACGGAGCACCTTCCACGGACTTGTACTTCGTCCTGTTAATAATGTCGTCATTTACCATTCAATTCTGTTTTAATATCACGACTACCCACGATGACAATCCGATAGACCTGATTTAATAACTAGAACGTTCATAAATTGTGAACCGAGGTGGAATGTAACGGAAGTTCCAGCTGAAGTTTCGCTTAGCTTTACATTAACCTGAAAAGTTGTACGAAGGAAAGAGAGTTGTCTGCATTTCAAGTCACTAAATTCAAAAGGTTTGGGAAACTAAATCGGTTGGGTGAATAAACAAACATTGCGGCGCAATATTGACTTAAAAAAAATAAAGTAAAACCCACTTGCAGCTGCCAGCACGCACAAATAAAGCATTTCCACTCAATCAAGCACTTGTGAATAATAAGTCTCTTAAAATGCATTAATAGGAATAACCTTGGCCTTCGCCGGGAGCTTCGTGAAACCATGTCGATACAATCCAAGGTTACTGGGTAACAAATTTTGAGATTTTGGAATTTTACTTTAATTTAGCTGGTTTGATAACGCAAACGTGTTTCTGTTCGCGTGACCGAGTAAAACTGCAATTTAAATGCAAAACAGATTAGTAGGAGCAAAATTAAACTAAAAGTTCTGGTTTTACTACATGGTTATATTTTACTTAATTAGATAATTCTGCTAGAAGATTATATAAATGCCTCGATACCAAATACATTTGACAGACTATACCATGGCTAAATAAAACGAATCAAGTTAAAACGTAAGCAGAAATTCCATACATTTAATACTTTTGTGTTTACTTGTAAATGTTTTAATCATTTATGTAATTTTAATATTGGTTTAGTATACCTGTCTTTAATCATATATTATACAACTAGACGATCGAAAATAATCAATTATTGTATACAGGCAGACTATATCAGGGGTAAACAAAATAAGTAAAATTAATCATTTTCGGTTTACTTATCAAATTTTTAATTCGTTTATGTGGTTTTAATGTTGTTTTATTGTACTGAACTAAAATTGAGCTCAAGAGCCAATTGTCTGAGCCAATGCCTAATCATCTGAACTGCTAGTAATGCTAACTAACGACTAAATAAAAATGATCGTTCAAAATGAATATAAAATTATTAGATATGCTGCCCTTTAATAATTTATTTATTGTAATAATGAATACTTTTTGCACCGACTAGCTATTAAGCTCGAAAATCTCTCATCCCGGGGTTGAGTCTCTACACAGTTGAAAACGTACTCCATGGTATGATAACTGCACTATTATGGTAAATGCTTCTTTATAAACTGAACCTCAAATATATGGTCACGAAGCGACACACAAATGTATGTTCAATTTTTACTTTAATCAAAGCAAGCTGTTGATAATTATATCACAGGTAAATAACAATAAAATAAAGGCAATCACGTAACTAAGCAAACCGGTTTATTGGTAACTAGAGACGCCGCTTCCATCCAACGCTGACTTTATCAATTTTATGAAAGAGAAGCTATCGCTCCAACAGCTTGCCTGTGCCCCCAGATGCTGGAAACTGCTCAAAATGCGCCTTTTTCTTCTTTTCTGCACTGTCGTCAGCTCGCTGGAACGGCTTTGATCCAAGATGCCCGTAGCTTCCTCGACTGCGATGACTGGGTGACTTGCCTTGCTGCTTGAACTGCCCCAATGTTGCTGCTAACACTCGTACTTGCTCTCGACTTTTTGCTCCAATTTTGAGTATTTTACTGATTACCGGAAACACTGCACATATACACTAATGGCCCATGCCTGGATACTAATAATACGACCAGTTGGTCCTCAAAAGACCTTACCACATGCTATTATTTGTAAGTAGACCTACTATGATCTTATAAATTAGTTGTTTCTTTTCTGGAATTGTTAAATATTGTCCCGCTAACCTCACACTTGTTTGATTTACAACAACTTTTACTTTTCTGGTTTTAAGCACTATCACTCTTAATTGCTGAAGCTTACAGATTGCTTTATGCGCATTACCCGTAACTTCATTAACAACAGCATAGCATGCGCAGAATACAAACTAACTGCACTTTGACTCAGTGATGCTTCCCCACCCTTTTTATTAATATAATCTGATTAGCATGTCTTACGTTACATCAAATATCTGAGCATTTACGAGTATCATAGTAGCACTATCATTTTAAATCATAACATCGAATTAAGTTAATCGAAAGCCTGCTGATGTCGTTTTTGGAACCTATTTGCTATTCTTAGACTAATTAAATTATAAATTACTTATCATGATACAAAGACTAGAAGATATGACATTGCGCATGCTTCCCCCACCAGTCAGTAGCTCCGTGACGTCAAGTGGTGACATGCCATCGTTGTTTTGACGGCTTTAACCTATATTCTCCTGCGTTAGTTTTTAGTTTTTTGGCAATTAATTTACAAACAATGCGGTGTGCAGTGTGTAGTTGGAGCGCTAATAATAATTTAAAAATTATTGGACCAAATTTACAGTTTTTTCGCTTCCCTAAAGAGGAACCTAGGCGTAGTGTTAAGTGTGAATCGTTGTTGTCGTGCTGACCATTTCAACGCTGATAATTCTCGGATTTGTTCTACTCATTTCAAAGACGAAGATTACGTTCGAAACACGAATTATTGGACTATAAGCCCAAAAATTATCGCCAATTAAAGAAAAATGCTGTACCTAGTGTAAATATCCCGGAGTCAAACGCTTCGTCTTCAGAATGCAGTTCACAGTTTAGAAAATTATACATTAAAATGTTATTACATATTTTTGTTTCATTTAACCCACTCATTAGCCCATTTGAAGCCTGTAAGTAGATACAAAACTTGGTAAATGAGAATATCACATTTGCGGCTACTACCAAAGTCACATTTGAAAATCACATGATATCCGACTAAATGAAATTGCATTTATTTCATACTGTTCGGAAAATACGACTTTACGTCATTAATTTGAGTACGGAAAGTGGAACATTACATCATAAGGCCGGAAAGTGTTGCTAGGCAACTGCTGAATAATATGTTGGTGTCACTGTAAGTTTATGTCAAATTCCAGGTTATCAGGTTAGGTTTTTCGTCAGTTTGTGTCAAAACTGATGCAAAACCTAACCTGATAACCTCGAATTTGGTTTTGCATCAGTTTTGACACAAGCTGACGCAAAACCTAACCTGCTAACCTTGAATTTGACATCGATTTACAGTGCTACCAACATGTTATTCATACGTTTGAATTTCCACAACCGCCAGTAAACAGTATGAAATAAAACATTGTACGATACACGGCCGTAAATAGCTATTTAAGTAACAAAGAATATAAGAACCTATTAATGTTAATAGGCGATAGGTACATTCCGAGTTATCTTATAATATTTTTTTCCGCTGCTTATCAAAATGTTCCTAGATTTTTGAAAAAATCGTTTGGTTCGTCACCTGCCACCAGGATTAATTTTCGTGAATCGTGTTACCTGTGAGTGTCACATGTCACAAAAACACTTCCAATTACATATAAACAAAACGTGTATGTCTGTATCTTGCGCTGTTAGTTTTACTATCCTAGGAACTTAATAATAATATTAAGTGCCGTTGTCAACGGCGAGCAGCAAACAAATATAATCACCGACTTACACGTTATGTTACTAAGGCTGTAACACTAACTTACATGATCAGCAGCGGAAAAATACTTATGATTAAATTACTCGTTTAGAAATTCCCGACTCGGCCCGTTCCTCGCCTCGTTTGTAAACATCTAAACTCGTATTTTAATCAGTCATTTTCCGGCCTTATAACGTAAAGAACTATTCATTTTCCAATATTTGCATCAACAGGCCTCATTTAATCAACAATCAACAGTAATGTACAATTTTACGTAATAAACTCACACAGTCACGGTTGTTGACTGTCACCGCGTGACGTCATGCGCAAAGTGAACGATTTTAAAACACGGGAATGTCATATCTCTGTTTCCTTGTATCATGATTACTTATCAATTATGGTTTACAAATCCATCATGTTTAATTTTTATAATATGTCCATCTGTGACGATTAATAAAGTACCAATTCTGTTCATGTTTGATTTTTAATTAATTAACATTTATTTAATACTAGAAAAGGAGGCATAATTGCCATAGGTAGTATACCATCTCAATATCTGTCACATTTTTTTAAGGCTATGCGATTTTAATTACTGCTATTATAAAAAGGTTGGTATTATACCGGTTATACAGTTTGTAGAATCGGTACCACCATACTGAGGGAAATTACGTATCTCATTGGTTTCTAACCTCATGAATGGTATAGTCTACCTATGTATATGTAACTCGACAATCGAAAGTTCTCGAGATTTGATGCGACGCTAAGCGTTTCGTGGTGTTTCGTCTAGTTGTATAATATATGAATTTATGAATATTAACGGCTCAATATCATCACAACTTGTAACAATGTTTTCACATCAAAAACATATTAGAAAAAGCATTTCTCGTAGTAAATATCAAGATGAGAGGTTTGGTGTAGTACTCTACGCATTGTCCAACAGGTATTTTTACCACATACAAATTGTCGCTGGTGTCATATGTAAACTTAAAACCGGGCTATTATTGGAGGTGATAAAGTCAAACTTTGATGTTAAGCGGTTAGGCAAGATTTTAGTTAATAACTACTAAACATAAGAAAGAAGATTTATCGACCTGTAGCCAGAAAAACATTTTTTGGATAATTCCAATTGGTGGTACATTACTCTCTGCAAGACATTTGTTGAATAACATTTGAGAGCCCGATAAAGAAGTCTCCCTTCCATTTGATAGCTTCTATAGCAATTTTGTCTTTACCTGAAGATTTATTGAGTTTTATCTCTTTTACAGCTGCTTTTATTTCAGTTATATTAGGAACTTCTCCTGAATTTGGTTTACAATTTTGTTCTAGAGTGCTGGCGCGGTGGTGCATCGTCTATAGAAGCTTTCTGTGCTGTTCAAAATTTCTTTTTTACTTCCGGTGGATTTTTCTCCGTTCACCACTTTTGTTCGAATTCTATTTGGAAGCAGCCTCAAAAGCATGCAGGCGGAAGTGTGGTACAATGGGTATTCCAATTCAGGATGAAGTTCTATTCACGTTCATGTTTTCCCATGACCAGTTTGTAATTTTGGTAGCATTGAAGACTCTCAGCATATGGTGACAGAATTATACAAATAATATTATGCTTGAGGTCTTAATATTAATTCAATTGAAGGATAAAGCGACTACTTGGTGACAGACAATTTCACTGTTAGAAGGTGTGAAAAATACAAACAAGCGAAACGAGCGAAAATCGATTTACTATCCCATATAAGCCAAACGGTGATCCAGTTAGCTTAGTGGGAGGAGGGGGAGAGTTGGCTGCAAGAAAAGGTTAGCTCGAGATAGTCAAAAGAAATTGTACCTTGAGCTACGGTAACAAATCTCGATAATTCGTTAGACGACGTCTGATGTATCTGCCGGGGATGAATCGTCGTGGGCTACAGAAAATTTACCCAGCTATCCGATTACTCTATTTCGTAATTTCTAAACAGATTATTTTACTTCAAAAATTCGCGTAACTGTATTTCGCTTACAGATAAAATCACACAGATAAGTTAACCTCGGCTAAGCGAATACAGACGGATAGTGTAAGCTGCGGACTTGTCGATTGAAGAATAGATACATTCAGTTTAAGGCGTTGGTATTCGGCAGCGGAAAGATAAGTCTTTCAAGGCTGGGTCGCGGCACAGAGCATCGCTTTTCAGAATGGTTGCGACACACTAGGTGGCGGGACGATAGAGTAGAAGTATTCGAGCAGGGATGGAAATAAAATCTATTGCACAACGAGGCAGAAAACGGAACTTCAGACTTATAAGCTACCAAAACGGCTGCTGCATTATATAAAATAGTAATTCACAAATGCACATACCCTGTTTGCCGAACGCTAACTGACTGTCATTAACTTGTACCCACGCGAAGAAGTTCAGGCAGTGGCGGTGGTAATTTTTAAACTGACCTAACATTAGAAAGTATATGCGTATATGGATTTGAATTATAAGATCTGACCAGAAATAAATCAATAAGGAAGGTACACTAAATGGACTATTGGTGCAGAAGCTATATAATTTCAAGGCTCTGAAACACCATCAACGAAGAATTTAGAGCAAAGACGCAAATATATGGAACCATAATAATAAACCCTATCGACACGAAAAGGCTTATCTGCTACGGGCTTCAAAGAAGGATGGACATTGGTAGGTGGCCAAACAGTTTGTGGGAACCGACATAACTAGAATATTAAAAGCGAAGTAGACTATATCCAGGAAGAGAACGCAACAAGAAGATTGTAGAGGAGCTAAAAAGGACTACGTTGTAAAAACCTGTATATACATAAAAGAACAGCATTTAAAATGGAAATTGTCAATTTATTGTAATTACCGGTGCAATGAGTAACATTAAAATTGCAATTATATGATATTGACAGTTCACAAGCAAAAAATTAACTCATTCACGCACCGATAGTCTTCTCTAACAAGGAAAATTATATCATTGCCTGAGAAAACGAATATGGCATCCCGGAAACTAGTATAATGTCAAAGAGTAAATATTCAAGAAAGTCAACTACAACTAAATATTTTTACAAAAACACCGATTAAAAAACTTTCACTTTATAAAATAGCATATAAATAAGATACGATTTATATAATAATATGTCGATGCGATATGATGTGATGGTAGCTATATTTACACAATTCACAATTATCGTTAACTTTCACCTTCCTGTAACAGATTTTTCTAAAATCAAGGTCTTTTGCTGCCTTCTAACAATATAAGTTCAGAGAACTATTCTGGCAACTGTACCTATTTCTAGTGTTGTTGACTGTTGCTTCTGTGAAGGCTCAAAAAAAAATTATCCGAGATATTTTACGGTAGAACTGAATTATACAATTTCTTTAAGATCACTAACTTTATACAAGGTGTTATGGAAATGAGTGCAAATATTTTAACCCCTAATAAAACTAGCTAAACTGAACAACTTCTCCATTTATAATTTTTTCGAAAATGCCCTCAAAACTGAGTTAATATTCAAAACTATTTTACTCTAAAAATGCATACGCGCCTATGGAATTATACTTTAATTTAATGGCACAAAACACAAAAAATATTTCTTTGATATGCAAACTAACAAAAACCACATAGTTACTGATAAAACGTTTAGTTCACATCTGGTGAACGACGTACTTTATCAGTTGAGGTAGGTAAGTTATTGGCCGCACGTTTTTTGTGCAAGAGCTTTGCAGTTTTAATATACTTGTGTCGTTCACCGTTAATTAAGATTTGCTTACCAAGCGGCTCGTCAAATTGAGGGGAGATAAATGATTGAAAACATATGCGATTAAATGAAAAACGATAAATAGAAAAGTTGTTCATTTTGGTGAGCTCGGTTAAAATATTTGCACTCATTTCCACAACACCCTGGATTAAAAATACATATGTAAGTAACTACAGGCCAAAAAGTAAAGCTAACACGATTGTAGATTTAACCCACAAAAAAAAGAAAATTCAGTGCCATATTGATTTTCTAAAAGATTCGGCAATAGCCTACTACGTTCTCAGAAAACGATAAATTTACTTTCTGTTCCAATCTAACCACAGAAAACAATAAGCTAATTAATCACCAGAAATAAACAGTTTGAATGACAAATGTAAATACTTGAACGACATTCTTACCCTTCGTCCTGCTTCGTTGTTGTGTAAATTCATGAGAGCCCGCCCCTGGTCCAGCGATCCTCTTTTGAACTTTCGTTCTCGTTCTCTTACATCTACAAATCCTTGGGCAAATCTGTAAAATGTACAATAACAATTATGAATTTCAAATTTTTTGTTTAACTAAAATGTAAAACATATTATTTCTATAGGTACTGCAGACAGGCTAAGATAGAAAATCTGCCACAACTACTAAGAAAGGGTTTTTTCTATGATGTACGGTTTAGAATTAATATCCACTAAGAGTAGTTTAAAATAAAGTGGCATAACTTAATCGTAAATGCAAACCAGCTATGTGCAATGAAACCTGTGTTCAAGCGCCGCCATGCCCAAACGGATATAAATCAGCTGGTGTTTATTGTTTGATAATTATTGTTGCGTTATTGAAAATAATAATGAAATACCGCCGTAAAACATCAAACGTAAAACATTACAACGCGATATACACAAGTGGGTGTTGCAAAGAAACCATAAGTAAACATCACGGAGTCACTGCAAATTGCACCCTTTGGCAGATATTTTACTACACACCAAAATGTTTCCGCAAATATCAAATACTGAAGTACAATTTACTGCGATAAATGGCTGTTCTCAATGATTGTAGAGGCAAGAAGAAAAAATAACAGAAAATAAAAAGTAAATAATTTTTTCTGGAAAACTAAAGAAAACCCCAAATTTGATATTGAACTAGCTTTTGAGAGCACCGAGTACACTAATTAAAATAATTTCTGTATTTTTCAAACTGAACTGCAAATAAAAAAGTTATAGAAGAAAATTCTTTAACGTCTTTAATAAAGAAAGGGTGTTCAAAATTATGTACAAAATTGGTAAAAGTATATCAACGTTGTTAATAAAGCAGCAAATGGAAACAGTAATGCGAACTACATCAATTTGCAAAGAAAAGGAAAACAATGCAGTGGGTGGGATTCGAACCCGCGCTACCAGAAAGAATCTGATTTGTAGGCAACCACCTTACGCGTTAGACGAGGGCTGCTAGATAAATGTACGTGCTTATCGTTGCGTTGTAAGTGACGCGGTGACGGTATAAAGAATTATTGCCGATCGCGGACGAAGTTCGCCCGAGCGGTGCCGATAAAAACGTAGCACAGAACACACATTTATACAGCGTGTTCCCCGATTGAGTTTAACATACGTATGATGACCCAAAAATGTTGGAATTGTATTTTCATAATTAGGAGATCATTCCTGCTTACACTGAAACTTATTTTGCCTATAGTTTTAATTCAGTTGAAATGAAGTGTTCCTTGATAACTCAGCAATAACTTTGGTTGTTTCATTTAAAGTACTATAATTATTAAAGTTATTGCCTACAACTAAGGACACCGAGAATAACCCACCCCAGACTATGGGCATCAGGTCAGGCAGCTATGGAGAAACATTACCTGGGCTACTTTCGTAGAATGATCTCGTATCTATATCACTGGCAAGGAAGTTAAGTAGCAAGGACTTTGCACACAGTTCACGGACATTAGAATCTCTTGAAGAATGTTGACAGGCGGGACTACTCATTATCTGAAAAGTTAGTAAATAGAAGCTTACTGGAAGAACAGACAATGAGTACCACTGTATAAAAGGGATTGCAAAGACCCTTGTCGTATACATCGGCAGTCGCGCAGCGTTAACTGCGGGTGTTTCCATAATTTTGTACTTGCACACGTTTGCGAATTAAATTGTTAAAATCGGAAACCCTATAAAGCTAATGAAATTAATTGGCGGTTGATAAACCTTTTCAATGCCTTATATAAATCTGGAAAATTACTAACTGCTGGCTAAAATCTACATTCGCAACTCTTCCAAAAAAACGGGCCGAATGAGAGAGCATGAGGATTATAGAATAATAAGTTAATAAAGTCGTGTATTAATGTTTGGATTTCGAAATAGCTTCGGGAGAGGAAAAGCTCTTCTTACAATTAATGTTTTCTAGCAAAGTGGTCGGGATGACAATAAAAACGTATTTATAGGTATTGTATTGATTTCTAAAAAGCCTTCGACAAAGATTGTCATCACTCTCTGATCTAGAACATCAACATATAAATCTTTTATCTAATATTTTTTGAATTCTACCAACTGGCGTTAAAATGGATGACAGACATACTAAAAATATAGAAATTCAACGTGACGTAAAGAAACGATGTAGATACCGAAGTGTGAGTTTCATATCAATCTGTATTTTGAGGTAATATTCAAAACAGTTTTATATAATACAGCCGAAGACAGCTTTAATGGAAAAATAATTAAAATATCCGATATGCGATCGACGCGACGGTGTAAAATCACCTTTACCGCTAATGTTCATATTTCGTGTGTCGGGTTATCAGCTCGTCTGAAGGATTTTTTTTTGGTGTTGCCTTTGGTGTTTACAGGTCGCATGGCTTTTCCTGTTTCGATTTATGATGTGATTCAGTCAAGATCGCTGCGGTTCGTCTCTCTCCAGAGCCTTGAGTGTTTTGGCTTTATCGCGTCATGTTAAGTTGAAGATGAAATATTAGATCACGCTGGCAAGCGGATTTCGGTTTTATCGTGCCGCTTTTGAAGCCTTTTCTTCTGCGCCTATCGACGGATCATGTGGTGGGATTTGCTAGAGCTCAGATTTCCTTAGCACACCTTTGGGTGAGTTTTTGGATCTTCTGTTTGCCGCGCAGCTTATATGGTTCCGTTGTAATTTGGGCCATGGTTTGCAGCCGATAATATCAGGTCAAAATTGCTAGGAAGTGGTCAGATTTCCCAACTGGGTGCACCTCTGTGATTGACTGAGCGTTCTTCGGTGAGTCCGTTGTCAGTGCTACCTTGGCCCAGTAACAAAGATTCTGCAGTCGGGTGTGCCTAGAGCCGGCCTAGGACGTTGAGGCGCGATTATTTAGGCGCGCATCTTTAGGCGCGCACTTTTAGGCGCCAGCGCTTTATACGCGGACGCTATTAGGCGCCTGGACGTTTAGGCGCGGCAACTTTAGGCACGGGGACAGTTAGGCGCCACATCAAAGAAATTAACATTATTCTTGATTTTAAAATTTCTTGTTAGGTAATTATTGCAGTCATTAACGTTGAAGAAAAATTCAAACCTTCATAAACAAAATATATTCGGCTGATTGACGAGCCTTCTTCAGTTTAAAGTTTTACAAATTTACATATTTAATTTACATTGTATCGATTATGAAAAATAGGTTATTTACATTTTGTATATGGATAGTTTAACGTGGTGAAATTATACAGACCATATACAAAATGTAAATAACTAATTGTTCATAATCGATAAAATGTAAATTCAATATGTAAATTTGTAAAACTTTAACTGAAGAAGGCTCGTCAATCAGCCGAATATATTTTGTTTATGAAGGTTTGAATTTTTCTTCAACATTAATGACTGCAAATTTTAAAATATAAATAATCCAGTCGTAAAACAAAAATTTACTACATTATTCTTGATATGTGATATATTACCTAGCTGAAATAAGTTATGTAACTAAACCTCTTTCCTAAACATACATAGAAACTAGTTATTTGTGTAGGTAATTGCAAGATATGATGTTTTTTAGGAGTCTGAAAGTTTTGTAGGAGTAAAAAAGATCCATTTTGCACTTGTTACAACACTAGCTTTTGTGTAAAATATGAAATTTAAAAAATTACATTTTGCAAGTCCTGCACGATTAATATCATTGACTTAAATTTTCGTAAAGGGATTGTGTGGTTCTTATCAAATCTACGCTCCGAAAAATTGATATTATACCGAGTGTTTCACTTAAGGTACGAATATATGGAAATCATATATATGCATATTCCTGCTTGCTGCTTGAGTTGATAGGATTGATAGTGGTATCAATCGAAAGAGAAAAAAAATGTGCTTAATTTGATACTATTCTACTTGAATTTTTTGCTTGTTTAAGATAAAAATAGCATAAAAACTGTAATAAATATTTTGCATTTTATTCAACAAAAACAAAGCAGCCATGATCAAATTTGTTGCCAAAATAAATGTTATCAATTCACATATTTGCTATTTGTCAAAATTATTGCGTGTGATTATCACTGCCCTTGGTAAATTATAGCTGAAAATAACATTTATTTTGGCATAAACAAATTGGATCATGGCTGGTCTATTTTTTGTGAATAAAATGCAAAAAAGCTATTTCTATCTTAAACAAGCAACAAATTCAAGTAAAGTAGTATCAAATTAAGCGCATATTTTTTCTCTTTGATCGATACCAGTATCAATCCTATCAATGCAAGTGGTAATAAGCAGGAATCTGCATATATACGATTTCCTATGCTATTTCCCTACGTTAGCACCTTAAGTGAAACACTCGGTATGCAGTCGAAAATTGCTAATATTGATTTTATTTATTTTCTTGAAATTAAAGAGGCACAAGGCAGGTTATTTGGGCACACCTATCTATTCAATATTTAGTAAGATAATGCCATAATTACTCCAGGTAAATATGGTTGCAGTTGAGTCCGCCCGGTTTTGGGCATTATTCTTACTACTTTTATTTTCTTAGTAAGGAAGAAACTGGTTGTCAAAATTATGGCATTTTAAGCTAACCGTAATCCGATTTTCTAAAGGTTTATTAAAATCTGTTAAATACTGTATAACAACGATTGAGTCATTAGGTACAGTTAACAAATAAGCAAAGTTATTAAAGCAAATTAAATAGCCTGGCCATAATGACATATTTAGGAATTTTCAATCCAAATAAGTCTTTCTAAAACTGAGTTTTAAATCCTCCTTTTGATTTGGAGAATATATAAATACTGCTCATATAAGACATTAAAAAATATAGAGGATGTGATTTTTAGCAATTTTATTTGCTTAAAGTTTGAAATTTTGTATGGCATGTTTTGAACACCCTGTGTGCAACAATTTATTGAAGAGGCTACTTCTGGTTCCAAAGGTTTTTTAAATTTTGTGAACATCTCTTTTCGTCATGTGCCATTCCAAAATTTAACAGCACGCACTTTTCAAAATAACGCTCTGTAGATTTATTTTGTCAAAAATTGATATGTGATATCTAAGCAGTGTTTTATTCAAATATCAGAGCAATCATTTAATGACAAGTTTTTAAAGATCGGTTGTAATATTTAAAGATTTACATATTTTTTTGGTGGGCAGTTTGTTGCCGTTGACTATTGATATAATAATCTACTAATACAACGACACAGCCGCCTTTACGAAAATTTAAGTTAATAACATTAATCATTTAGAAATGTCAAAATATAATATTCAAAATTTCAGTTTTTACACGAAAATTGCAACACGTGCAAAATTGGTCTTTTAGTCGTCGAAAATGTTCCGATTTAAAAGAACAGCTCACATTTTGCAAGTAGCTAACATAAATAACTAGTTTCTACGTTTGTTATGAAAGAGGTAGTTATGTACCTAGTTACAGTTAGACAATGCAGTATATGTTCAAACCATGCGGAAACGTGTTTACGTGGTGCCTAACTGTCCCCGCGCCTAAAGCTGCGGCGCCTAAAGTTGCGGCGCCTAAACGTCCAGGCGCCTAATAGCTCCCGCGTCTAAAGGCTTCGCGCCTAAAAGCTCGCGCCTAATAAAGCGCGCCTAAAGGTGCGCGCCTAAACGTCCCTTTCGGGCCTAGAGCTATGTTGACGACTTAGGAAAGTAAGATTCTTTCGTGGGATCAGCAGGGGAAGGTTTCATTCATTGTGTTTGTGACTATTTGCGAACGGTCCCCATCAGGTCTCTGTCTATGTTACTTTAAATTTCTACGTTGAGACATAACGTATGTTTTGAGAAAAAATATTAACAGCTATATTATATGTTGCTTTAATTTTATATTAAATTCAACTACAACGAATTATTTCTACAGCTATATTTAATAGACTTATATGCTTAGACTACGGATGATGGTCCATGTTCTTCAACGCCAACCAGATTGAAAGCATTTTCCCTATAATAAGCTGCAACGGAATTTTTATCTTAAAACTTCTGGGACATACGTTATTTGGGTTATGCGAATTGCTAGCGGATTCGATAGAATTCCTTCAGAATTCTTGAATGTTACCGCTGCTTTTGTGTTTATTTTTTGAATGTAAACCTATTTATGCACTATGTTTGTTGATTAGATGTAAAATTGTTTGTAGTTTTACATTTGATCGTCCATTACCTGTACGAACCCGTGATCCAGTTTATAAGGTTATATTTAAGCTACTACCATTATTTTAACTTTGTTGTTTATTGGGCGCAGCCGGAGTGCTGTAGAAATTACACGTAAGTACCCCCTGCACAGGTTATTATACGTTGTTATTCTACAGACAGATCAATAAAAAAACCAATTAGGGCAGGCTATGATATGTGTTATACGTTTGGCAGTACTGAAGTGTATTGTCAGTCTATGTCAAATTCGATATTAGTAGGTTAGGCTTTGTTTGTTGTTTGACACAGACTGACGTAAAACTTAACCTGCAAATATTGAATTTGACATAGGCTGACAATACACTTCAGTACTAGTGTTTCGCGAGAAACGAGAGTTTTCTCGCTCTCGCTCTCGTTCTCGCACCGAGAATGAGACCGAGACCGAAAACGAGAGCGAAAATGTAAGCTGAGAACGAGAACGAGAGGTAGGGTGACCGAGAGCGAGAATTTTGTCGTAACTCTCGCTCTCGCTCTCGGTTTAAAAAATACAAAAGCGGATAAAAGATATTTTAAAGTATTTTATTAGTTACATGAAAATGAAATAAAATAATACGATTAAATAATTAATGATTAAATGACTAACAATGAAATGATTATAAACACAAGATAGTATTACATATTAAACCCAAATTCGATCTTTCAGACCACATTTAGCCCAAGAATTTATGCAGAAAAGATATTTACTTGAGTCATCGTTAAGCCGAATTCTGTGTTTTCTGATGATTAGTGAAGCTTGCGAAAACAATCTTTCAACGGGAGCCGAAGTAGCATTTATTGCGAGAAGATCTCACGCCATTCTTGTCAAATTAGGATAAGTATCGCTATATTTTTTCCAGCATGCCAAAATACTTTGATCTTTTTAGTGCTAAATATTCATCAATTTCCAATTTCCAGTTGTTTTCTAAAATAGGGACGTGAAATCCAGATCATCATCGTGATGAGATTTCTTCGATAATGTTTTATGTTCTTGTCTAGCAACTTCTGTTTTTTTGTCTTCAGCAGGTACTTGATATTGCGTTTTAACAATATTTTCAAATATAGAATGCTAATAATCCTTCATTTGTTTTCCGCAAGTCGTTAAATTAAATGTTTCCAATTTGTGACTTGGATCTAAAATCAAAATTACACAATAAATCCAGTAACTCTTATTATAATGTTTCATCAATTTGTGTTTCACGGCCAAGTAAGCTGATAATATAACTTCTTCAATATTAGTCCCTTGCTTTTCAGAAAGGTCTGTTATTATATTATCAATTCTGTCCAATAGTATGTTAAATGCATAGTTAGGCATTGTTACCCACATAAAATCTGCGAACATTGTTTAAAAGGTCTCAAGTATTCATAAATTGTGGCCATAAGCTTCCACTCACTATCGAAAAGTTTGAATTTTGAACTTGTTCTGCATTGCAATATAGCAATTCTAGGGGTTCTTTCAAGTTAAGTGCGCTTTCCAACATGTCATGCGTACTGTTCCATCTGTTTTTAATATCCAAACATAGTTTTATACAAGATGCTTGACCGTATCGCAGCAATTTTTCAGTTTAATTTAATTTAATTTAATTTAATTTAATTTAATTCGCACTCAGCCAACAGCCGTTAGGCCAATTATAGGCGTCGCTGTGCAGTTATGAGGACTTCCAACCCCACTAACGACTGTCATGATGTTGTATGACCGCCGGGACCAACTTTTTTCCGTGATATCCGTACCACGAGGCGCCGAGAGATGCAGCCGTGGAACTCCCATCCAAGTTCTGACCAGAGACAGGGTTGCTTAACTCTGCTGATCGAACGTGGACGCTTGTTCAAGCTACACCACTCGGGACCCTGAAGTTGCTCCGATTTTTTATTTTAATAAAGATTTTTCTAACCTTGGCGATTACTGTAGAAGAAGCAAAGGTACCCTCGTTATAGTCAATTTATTCCTCGCAATTAGCTTGATCCTCTTCAAAGTCTTTTTCGGGGGTTTCGCCATCTGAATTATTTTCATCGTCCTCACTGCTGTCTTCTTCTTTTCTGCTCTTTCAGCGATTAACGAGAACGAGAGTAAACCGAGAACGAGACCGAGAAGTAGACAACTCTCGTCCTCGCTCTCGTAATCGAGAGCGTGATCGAGAACAGATTTTTCAGGATTTACGAGAGCGAGAACGAGAGGAACCACTTCTCGCTCTCGTTCTCGCTCTCGCGAAACACTATTTAGTACTGCCAAACGTGTAACACATATCACAGCCTGCCCTAATTGGTTTTTTTATTGATCTGTCTGTATTTAAATATTATACACTCTTGCCATTTACTTGTCTTATTTTGTTATTTTGTTTCTATCTGAGCACATTTGTTGTATAAAGGCTCATTGGCGCCCTCAGTATTTATTTGTATTTTGGTAATTTTGTAAAGGACTACACACTGTCTCCATTGTTTAGTTGGCTGAACCTCAGATGTGCCTATGCAGTTTCGTGATAATTTAGAAGTAGAGTATACGAGTCGAAAATTTCGTATCAAGAAGTTAACGTTTTATGGACTGACAGGATACTACTGACGAAGTATTACAGGGAATGAATATTCAACGACACTAAATGATATCAAACAACGAAAACTAAAATATTTTTGACATGCGCATAACAATAAGTACTAGTCATGTAGGATAAAATTCGCGGACCATTATCTGGGCAAAAACCTTACGAACTTCGCATTCTAAATCAACCCGATCCTCATTCCCTATGTTGCCTGTAAGATTAAAATTGCTTATTTTCGATGGAAGATGGCGCTACAAGAACACGAAAAGAAGACGAAAATATCTTTTGTGTGCTCTGTAATAGTTCTGGTCTTTACTGTAAATTAACTTGGTGTGCTTTGCATTTCGGCTCCCCATTTAAAGGCAACAACTTTTGAATATGCATAGAAGTAGTCGCAGTATTATCTATTGGCAGTTTTTGCTCATGCAAGTAAAGTTAATAGTTATTTACTATACAAGTAGTGTTTTGTGGTTATTACCCACTAGAGAAAAGGTTTGGCCCACGAGATCGTAGGCCGTGTGGACTAATTCTCTCGTGTGGGTAATACCTCGTAACACTATGCGTGCAGTACATTTTATCCATATCCCTCAATGAACTCAGAAGAAACATCAAAACCAACATTTTGTTTGAAATCACAGCACCTGTTTGTTTTAACCCCTTTTCGGTTGCCAGGTGATATCAAAACACAGATAGCATTAAACATTATTGTGTAAACTCAAAAATCACTAGTTGAGTTTTAAAAATCAAAAAGTGGACGTGACTACCTCCCTGGACTTTCCCATACTGGAAACTGTTCATACCGTCTTTATTCAACAGTCTTTACAACATATCAAAATTTCAACTCGATGACTCACGTCTTCACCGTGATAAGCGTTTACACTTTCACGTAAATTGCGGGTAAATATAAAAGAACTAGTGAGTCACCCGAACTACGTTTCGGTTCGCAAAATTAAGAGAGATTCATTAATATAAATTTAAAAAAAAGATGCATCGACGGGATCGAACCCGGGGCTCCCGCGTGATAGGCCAGCACGCTTACCGCAGAACCACACTCTCCTGTTTGAATAATGCGCGCACCCGAGCTAATAGTAGACAACGATAAGCGCTCCGCTCTGCTGCCTAGAGAAGTTAATTAAATTATACTGCTGCCTAGAGAAGTTAATTAAATAAGTCTGAAAATTAGCAAACTTTTGAGCCATCGTACAACATAATCGGTCCAGTATCTTCGGAGGAGATAGCGAACAAACATAGTTACACGCAAACAAAGAGAGCTACGATTTTATGTTATAAGATGTGTAGTTCAAAACGTGACCACCGAGCTTCTGTAGATGGCGCCAAGTGGACAAGCCGCCACTGTGCTATTATTATTATGTATTATTTTCCTCAAAACGGCTGTAGCACCGAGGTGAAATTTTCTAAGTACCTGGAAATTATATTTTCTAGGGCATACAAAATCGATTTTTTTATTTTTGCGGAAAAAGATTCTTTGACGCAAAAATATAACATCCGTTAAAATAAAAAAATTATTTTTCAAAAATAGAGGGGGGAGGGGGCCGGTGCGCTTACATATATCCACGAGTGTAATATTTTTTTGCATATTCATATGCTTCATTATGCACTGAGCAATTCAGTGAAAACCCCAGCTACCTATCTTGTTTTGTTTATTAATTAAAGGGGTTTAAATTTTCAAACTTCAAAGCTTCGTAGAGGGCGCCACAGATAATTCATGAGATTATTTAAAAAACATATCGATAGCTCTTTTCGGGGTCTATCAGTGTATGAAGTTTAAACAAATTCCTGTGGGCAGTTTTTGAGAAATGATTTTTAGAAAATTTCCAAAATTTTGAAAATTTGTAATTTAGGCCCCTTAATATTTTTCAAAACACTTTTTATATCACCTCATGTTAGCCTTCATATACTATTCAGAAAACAAAAATCAATTGAATCGATTCATCCGTTTTTGAGTAATAGGGCGTTAAACTCAAAATTTTCAAAAAATCATAGCGCCCTTCATTTTAAACCTACCGAGTTCGGAAAAAAACTAACAGATTTGTCTTATGACCCTCTATCGTTATCCGCGATAAAATTTTCAAAATTTTAATCACGAAAACAGTGAGACCAAAAAAACGTGCGTAACTTCCGCTTCCGGTTTCGGATTTTTTTGAAAAGCTTATTTTGTCGATGAATTTTCGATACACCCCCGCATTCCAAAGCGCATCAAAATCGGAGCAATACTTTCGGCTGTAGGAGCGTCACCCACCCACACACACACCCACACACAGACAGACATTTTTTAAAAACCACTTTTTTGGATTCCTAGAGGCCCAAAACGGATATTTCTGTGAAAATCTCGATTTCCAAAATTTTCATGATTCCAAGACTTCCCTATACCTATGGGTATGGGAAAGTAAAAAGTCACTTGTGTGTAATATTGATATTTATTGAAAGGTATTGGATAAACAATATAATAGTTTACAAATAAATTTTCGAATATTTATGTACGCAAAAAATTAAAGAAAGTGAAGCCTATTCGCAACACTACATTTAATATATTTACGTAATTATACAGCGATGACCGGAGTACAGGAACACATTCAGCCTTTATTAACCCTCGCCATAAAAATGCGCTAAACCTATTCATTTTCCGCTTCGAGAGCATCTGGACAATACGACGAACCGTCCGCACGATACATCTTGCCATAACACAATAATAAACCCATAATAATCGGATTCCGGGTGCATTATCCGGTGTCCGGAGCGCATGCAAGCCCTGGATTACAAATTCGTCGCGGTTCTGGGATGACAGATCGCTAGGGGTGGCCGAGACTTTTACATCTGGGGAGGCTGAGCTGCCGTAAGGCATGGCAGATTATCAGGATTTGGTTGAAAACAGTCTGTTTTTGTACCCTGCTAATTCAAATTTATTACAAAAGCATCGAGATTTTCAGAAAGATTATTAAGATGAAATGAAATGTGGGTACCTGAGTTATATGTAATAAACTAATAAATTAAAAAAGTCAGCACAGTCAGCAGATATAGAAGACTGTGTAATAAAGGCATTGATTGTATGTGTAAAGGAAACATTTCTAATTCCTAAAAAAATCTTCTGGGCGTTTAGAGAATCCGTAAAAGGTTCTGCTGTATGTCTGCGATGTAGGAAAACATAGTTCTGGTAATAAGCCTAGATCAACAGTAAAGTCACGAGCAGCTGTGCAGAAACACCGAGTTCGCTCCTCAGCGTTATCATGTGCAGGGGCGTGCTGGCAGAACCAATGCAGGCCGGGACTAGAGAGCAGAGCAGGCCAGGTCCAAACCAATTATTGCGTACAGGAGTTCAAGCTCTGTAGCGCTTTTTATTGAAAATATATGAAAAAATTCTTATTATAAAACTTTCACCTAAGCAACTTCTTCGTCAATTAAAATTGTTTCTAATAATATGAGGTGTCCCATTTAATTCTGGGTGGCACCTAACTCCATTTTTTCAAACAGAGCATCCTGTTTATATATATTTTAGATTACCTGACGAAAATAAAGGTCATTTTCTTTATGTTTTCGATAGACACCTTTTCAGAAAAAAAAAATGTTTTGCGAAAATTCAGACAGAAACGGGGTGTTACAAGAAAATTCATATCATACGATCTTCTGTGGTATACTTAAGGTTTTTTGCCTATGCCGTACCCATTTTTTTATAACAGCTTCCTAAATCTACAAGAAAGGAAATTCTTTCAAATGAAACACGGTGTAAATTTTGCATTGTGCGGGAACGTCTTTTAATTTGTGCTTTAATTGTTATAAATTATGTTCTATACCTAAAGTGAAAAAATTACACGTTTCATTTCAAGAAATTGACATTCTTGTAGTTTTGTCAGGCTGTTACAAAAAACCTGGATATGACCCTTACACCATAACACACCCGGAAACCTTTCGCAAGGTTTCGTTATTCTCTTATCAAAAGATCTTATGTGATGAAATTCCTTGTAACACCCCGTTTTAGCCTAAATTTTCGAAGAAGGTTATTTTTTCTTCTGATAAGTATATACTGATTTACGGTATGGAAAAACTTGAACAAAGTGACCCTTATTTCTTCCAGAAAATCTGAATATATATATGAACAGGAGGTTATATTTGAATAAATCAAGTAGCGCCCAGAACAAATGGGACACGCTGTATAATTAGAAGAAATTTTAGGTGATGTCTTCATCATTGTTTGCAATCTCTTGTTGGGTTGATTTGTTTCCCGATCACGCCACATGTCCATTCTCTTATTGGATTCTTTAAAGAAGACTGCAAAACTGTTCAATAGATTGAAAAACGCAGGGGCTGCAATTGGAGCCTGGCTGGCATCACTTAATACCAAGTTTAACACATGACTGTAACACCATACATGAGAATTTTCACATAACCAAGCCGTAAAGCCATTATATTGGCCTCTCATATTTGCTGCACCATCGGCGGCATTTCCTATGCAATTTTTGACATTCAAATTATTGTTATCTAGGACTTTCTGGACTCAATTCATGAAGCCTTGTCCTGAAGAATCATTGCAACATTCTACAGCAAGCAGGCATTCTTTAATATCATCATCTAACACATATCGAATAATTATGGAACATTGATCTGATATATCTTGCGTGGTGTCAAGTTTCACACAAAACAATTTTGCTTTTCTGGTTTCAGTTGCTAGACTATCTTTAATTAATGAGGAAATGGTTCGAATAATAAGACCTATTGTGTTATTTAACAAAAGTATCAGCAAATTTCCCCTACCTCGTTTGCGTTTATTCAAACTTGGTTCTGATTTTTGTAAGTAACGATCCCGTGCTTCTTTACTTTTATCAGTTACCATTGTCAAGTGCTCTCTTAATACTAAGTCATATTTACCAAGAAGAATCACTAAGTCCAAAAAATTGCCATGGTCCAAGTTGGGATCGTCCAATATATAAGCTAAAATATCAATGATTCTTTCTAGAACTAGGCGCTTTTTCTTAACTTGTTCGTTTCTGAGATTATTTGATCATGAAATAGAATACTTTTGATGTCTTTATTTATTGACTTCATAATATATGATTCAACACAATTTTCGTGAGCTCTACTAAGCTCATGTTCTTTAATTCTTTAGTAAATATGCCGGCAATCATCAGCCCCGTCGCAAAAATTTTTATTGCACGATTTTCAGAAACATAAACATAGAGTACAAAAGAGTTTAGAAGTTTCTGAATCATAACTTAACCACTTCCGATTGTACCCATTTTCACGCAAAAAAGCTTTTTGTGCGGAGAATGGTAGCGTCGTATCATTAAATGTTTGTTGTGGATGCTTCTTGAGAAATAATTCAATATCAGATTCTTTTGGTTTCACAAATAAGTTTAACACTTCCCGAGACACTTCTTCCATTTGAACATTTTCTAAAATTGTTTGATTTATCTGTAGGCTGGTGGAAACTGACGTACTACCACTGGTGGTTTCAGTTTCTTCTGTCTCCACCCTAATCTATTCTGTTGTATAGTCAACCTCATTTGCAGTACTGCTCGTAGAAAGTTCACTTCGGAATGGGACGTTTCGCCATCGCCGTTTCACCGTCGCCGTTTCGCCGTCGCCATT
This sequence comes from Agriotes lineatus, assembly GCA_940337035.1. Taxonomy (NCBI): domain Eukaryota; kingdom Metazoa; phylum Arthropoda; class Insecta; order Coleoptera; family Elateridae; genus Agriotes; species Agriotes lineatus. The sequence continues at coordinate 24,131 of CALNHX010008372.1, read as the reverse complement.
TCGCCGTCACCGTTTCGCCGTCGCCATTTCGCCGTAGACTATTTTACATTTCCGACTTAAAAAAACACTTTTTTACTTATCTATATCTAAGCAAAACATGGAATCAAAGTTTTACATGTTTAATAGCTTTAAAATATTATTCACATTTATTTTCCATTAGGATGACGTTAAAGGTTATTACAGTTACACTTCTTATATGCATTAAACCGTCTGATTAGTTGTTGATGGTAATGAGCATACTTGTTACTTTTTGCTAATCCTTTTATCATGCACATGGTGGTCATTATAATTGGTTTAGAAAATTCCCTTTAAGGTAGCATGGCCGTTATGATGATTTTAGTGATCTGCCCATTTTTTCAAACTTTACATTTTTATTGTGTATTGATGTGAGGTAGGTGATTTTCCAGTTGAATACTTATGAAATGGGTTTCTTTTGCTTAAAAATTAAAAATTAAATTTTTGGCTAATTATAAGATCACTGTAAAAGGAAGTTGTGTGAGTGTATCACACCAGATTTTTTAACTCAACTTCAACGTCTTACATCTCGCTTATTATACGTTTTTCGATATAAGTTGATTAACGTTTTCCGCTTTATTTTGAAGTGTTCTGTGTATTCCTAAAGTTTCCAGAAATAAATTTGAACCACCCTGTATATATGTTACTTTACAATTTAAATATTACTGTATACTTGCTGTTTAAGTACAATAGAAATTATTAAACTTATTATGCATTTTCTTCCGGCAACGGAGTACAATTAGTATATTATTAAGTTATATTATTAAGTTAGCAGAGATGATAGTTTATAAGCAAACAAATTAACGTCCAATTAAATAAAGTGAAGGTTGCATTACATTAAAGTATAAAAATAAATTAAAGTATAATTATTTGGCAGCACGGTCTTTGTTCCGTTTTCAAGTTGACGGCGAAATGGTGGACGGCGAAATGGCGACGGCGAAACGGCGACGGCGAAACGGCGACGGCGAAACGGCGACGGTGAAACGGCGACGGCGAAATGTCCTAGACCCCGTTCACTTGGAGTAGAAGTCTGAACAATGCTCAATTTTTCCGTCACTGAACTGGGTTTATTAATAAAACTGTCTAATTTTACACACTTTTCGGCTTCCGTTTGCAACATCTTTTTCTTTTTATCGCGCAATCTTTCAGCGCCACCCTTACGTTTTTTATCCATGATGTCTATGGTGCCAAAAAGTTTAAAGTTTAGGTACTGTTGGGGGTAGTAGGATGTGATAGCCGACGGCGTAACGCGAAGACTAAATGAATTAATACTTGGCACTTTCGCAGTCTTTCGCTAAAACTTTGTATCCCGAATCCGGGGCAAGTTGAGTATTGTACCGCCAGATGCAAGCACATAAAGCACCAGCCTCTACACCGCAAGGTAAAACGAGGTTATCCATTATACATACATATAGGTACTTTCGCAGTCTTTCAATGGTTCGATCCATTCAGCAATTCCATGCAACCCGATAGGGCATAGTGGCCTCATCTCAGGCTTATTGCGGTAATCATGATAAACACAATATAGAGTTCTATTACATTTAACCCAAACATTTTTATTTCCAGGCACGGTGCTCGGCCCGGCGTCATAACAATAAAAAGAATGGTAATCATTTGCTGGCGGCTGGCTGCCTATTACATTACATCATGACTCCTGAGTTTGTGTGTTTTTATTCATAATTGCTTTATTTTCCGGGCTTTCTGAAATTTTCACAATTTAAAGGCGCAGGCCATCAGATCACTGACGGGCGCAGGCCACCGGGCGTTCGCCCGGTGTCCCGGCGGACCAGCACGCCCCTGATCATGTGACAGTAAAACTCGAACGCTTTAACTCGCCACACAATTTTCCCGTTCGATTTTCGTATTCGTGGCGGGTTTTAACTGACTAAATAAATCTATCTTAAAGACAACAAGGCGATGTCCTAATAGTAGCAATGTTAATGACAATGCGGATGAATTAGGGTAGCAAGAACTTATGGGTTTTGTTAGTTTTTAATAGTATATTACACAACAAGTTTAGAAAAGGGAAACGAAAAAGGGAAGTATGGTTGGTTTGAGTACGAGCACTAGCGAGTACTTAAATAGTCATACGAGTTCAGTAAAACAAGTTTTCATATAGAAATATGAAATATTAGTTTTTTGTATCAAAGTGACATTAAATGGAAAAACATAACCAAGCTGATCAGAACTCGTTTTTATGTAGTAAAACAGCTCCAGTTGATGTTATGCATTTGGTAGTACTGAAGTGTATTGTTGGTGGCACTGTAAATCTATGTCAAATTTCAGGTTAGCAGGTTATGTTTTGCGTCAGTCTGCGTCAAAACTGACGCAAAATCTAACCTACGAACCTCAAATTTGACATAGACTTACAGTGTCACCAATAACACATTTCAGTATTGTCAAACGTAAAAAGAATCGTCGTTTCTATGCTGTAATGGTTGATATAGTGCAAATACCACATTACTCAACGATTTTTCATATAGAAATGCAGTACATTAACATATGAAATGTGATAAAAGCAATTAATGTCGGCATCAGCTCAAGAATGTACTGCAATCGCAATTCAGCCTTCTGGTCGATACGCCCTAGGTCACCCACCGATATACTTTCATAACACTAGTGGCACTGCAACTGCATTCATAGCCGACCCAGTAGAACTTACTTTTAGTTCCTAGGAAGTAATAGTAATTTTTGTACCTAGGCAGGAAAATGAATATTTTCCGTCGTGGTTCACACAGTATTTTTTATCCTACACAATAAAAATATATTGATGTTCCTAATTACGTAGCTCGTAACAACAGTAATTAACACGTACTTTAGAATAATAACGGAAAAATTAGTCAACTGCACGTTTAAAATTTTATAATAAGAAACAGACAATTGATGAACTACCAGTAAACAGTGGTATACGGCCTCGTCGATTAGGACGCTCGTCATTTATTTTCGCGCCTAGCCGTGCGAACGTATACCTTCGCAGGTCTGTAGATATGCGAAAAGCGGATTTTTATACAGTGTACGATAAAAAAGTACTTTTAATCCTACGAAGTATAAGTGTTGCTTTGCAATATACAGGTTGCTAAAATTGGAATATGGAGATTTCATCAGTTGGAAAAGGTTCAAATACTATTTGCCATACGAGTAACCGAAATAGAAAATTCAATAATTACTTTTGTATGTAGGCAACAAGTCGGGGGAGCTATGGTACATACTTGTTGCCTAGCTACCAAAGTAAATATTGCATTTTCTATTTCGGTTACTCTTATGGCATTGGAACCTTTTCTAACGCCTGAAATTGCCATGTTCTGTACAATTTTAAACAACCTGTGTAGTTTTGTATAAGTAGAAGAAAACTTGCTACCGAAATGCGTGCTAACATTTAAAACAAATGATATAAAAATCTGAAAATGACTGATTTTTTCCCGAAAACGAAGATTGACGGACTTAACGAATTTATGCGCTACTTAATTTACACACAAGAATCTAAAATTAAATATCTTTCTAAAAATCTTTCTATTATTTTATGTATGTAGGTTTGTTGTTTTAAAATAATTGTTTCTCATTATGTTGTAGAAGAGACTAGCAATGACTTAATATTATTGATATGAATGACAGTCATTATTAGACAGTAACCAGGGAAGCAAAGCTATCAAATAAATATCTACTAATTTTCATTACCAGCAAAGGATGAACGAGAGACATGAAACTTTGTCAGTCGGTATTATTAAGCGCAATGATCAATACTTTTGTAGTGATATTTATTTATAGAAAGCTATTACCAACGTTGTAAAATTATGTGAGAAATGTGCAACAACTCAAAAATAAGTTCTGTTCAGTTATAAGAACCTGTATTACGTACGAAAAAGTTATAATTATCATCACACTTACTTGTAGCCATACTCCAAGTTATCCCCACATCCACCCCATATCCAGTCTTTCCTTAAGTCTTTGGGTCTGCCCATGCGCGAGCACCCGCAGGAGGAAAGTTGTCCATCTCTGCAGGCTCGGGATACGGAATGTGTTACTCCTGCTGCCGAGAGCGCATGAGCAAATGCTGTTTCTCTGCTGGCTGAAAATGAAAAGAAAACTGTTTTAAATAAAATGTTTTGATAACAGTGAGATCCATCACCAGGAGAATGGTCGGATGAAACCCTAAAACTCCTACAAAAGGGGACCATCAAATGATGGTTTTCTTTAGAACTGTCTTTTTTGTATTTTTAAGCTTTCGATGTATTACGAAGTTTCCAAAAATACCTTTGCTTCTATGTAACTGCAATAATCAGAGATATGAGAATTTTTCAACACTTGAATTTCTTATCTGCCAATTCATAAACGTCGACGGTTTAGAGAGTGCTTAAAGGAATTTTAGTTGAATACAATTTGATGAAATATTTTTTAAAAAATAGAGACATTGTTTGAGGTAACTTCAAATTCCTTTAATTACATTGAAAACATTCAATTAAGTACCGGTGCCCATTACTATCAACTCGAATTCGAACACTTGCTTAAAGAATACTTCCACTTTAGCTCAGATAGTAAATACCAGACGTAGCTGCATGTAATTATGTAAATAATGTATATAACCTAATTTATGATGATAACATGTATGTAAGTACAATACTTGTTAGTATTGTTTCCTTTAATGATAAATTAAGTGTTATAAGTGCTATGTAAAGCATGCGCTTATATGTAGGTCTAGTCAAATAAATAATACAACAAAAAGAACATACCTGGAGTGAATGAAAACATAAATTCTCATATAGCAAAAACCTTTCGGAAATACGCAAGGCGTTTTGCAACAGCTAAAAATAATAAATACGAGGGGTACTTAAAAAACTGAAATTCGAATGTGAGGCGTGAACGTGAAGTAGTGACGCAATACGCCGGAAGGTGTCGCGAGTCAACACCATTTTGACTCGGTCTGCCCCTTGACGTGGTTTTATATTGGTTTTTTAAGTGCTTGTAAGCCGGTTTGTGATGGCTGGCAATAAAAAACAAAGAATGTGTGTGAAATTTTGTTTATTTTTTAAGAGAATATGACCGCTGAAATTGTTATAATTTTTCAAGAAAGTGGGGTATATATAATAATAGAGGTTCTAGTGGTTCGTTTTCATCTCCGGCGACAAGAGGAGCGACTAGTGCCGCATCCGTGGGGATGAAAGAACGATGACGTATTGTAGGTAGATATATTAGAATTAGAGGGAAACTGACGTGAGCAGTTATTTTCCAATACCAAATGTAGAACCACCGCTAGAGGTTAAGAATTTCAGACACAAAAAAGGACTAGAGTTGTGTAGTAGTTCAATACGATTTTCTTTCGTAGAGTCAGAAGATTGAAGACTATATGTTGGAGCTGATAATTCTAATAAGCGATTTTTATAGCGTTCCCGTTTTATCTTACTTTTTAGTTATCTGATAGTAGTAAATAAACTGTTTCCATAGTTTGTTGATATAACATCTATTTCAGGGAAAGGTTTGGTAACTAACACCCGTTTTTATAGTCGTTCGCCAGCGGATCGCCGGCGACTCGCCGGAGATTCGTTATGAATAGTATGTTGGCGGCACTGTACGTCTATGTCAAATTCGAGGTGATCAGGTTAGGTTTTCAGTCAGTTTTGACAGTAACTGACACATAATCTAACCTGCTAACCTCGAATTTGACATAGACGTACAGTGCCGCCAACATACTATTCATAACGAATCTCCGGCGAGTCGCCGGCGATCCGCTGGCGAACGACTATGAATACGGGCATAATAAGAGTAGTGACATCGGTGTACATGTCAGGGGTAGGGTTCAACAGACGCAAGTAGTTAATTCAGAAATATGTTGTTCAATAGTTCTTGCTATTTTCTTAAAACTTCATATATGTATATAATATTATTTATTTTATAAATTCTTATTACTATAAAACATGTTTTCCAATTTTACAATTTTCGAGTTACCGGGGACGTATTTAACGGTTCGTCGTATTCGCATACTCTAGAGTTCATCGGGTTGAACTACATACACAAAAAGAAATTAAAGCAACTGCCAGGCCCGGCATCAGTTGTGTTGCTTGCGAGCTCGAGCAACACACGAAACAATATGAGCAACACACCGGACGTCGGGTCTGGCCAAATAATTGGCAACGATGCATGCTGTTGCTGTAATCTTCTATAGTCAGTCGCAATACACTCAGTGTATCATTTCAAGCATTATTATTTTACTAATACGTACATTTGTTTGTGGTTTGTGTACCTGATTTTACATACTTAGCTGTGCTGCTGTTCCATATCCATCTGTCTTCTGCATTTCTTATTCATCTCAGTTCTGTCACCCTTTTTATTTTGTCGTATACCTTGTGTTTGACCTCTCTCTTCTTTCGTTCCATGGTCTCCATCATAAAATATTGATATTCCATCGGATATCTTTTATATGCGCTATATGTCCAGCAAAGTACCATTTTAGATTGGTTGTTCTCCGTATGATGTCAGTGACCTTTATTTTCTGTCTCATCCAGTCATTTCGCTTTCTGTCTCTTAATTATATTCCCATCATAGGTCTGTCTATCGTTCTTGGGTCCCTGGGTCATTTTCAACTTATTTATTATTTGTTTAAGTCCATGTCTGAGCTCCATACGTCAGCAAAGACAGCACGCACTGGTCAAAAACTTTTTTGCTATTTTTGAGTATAAGTATGTGCTAGTTCACCCAACACAGTTCATCCTAAACTTCTACTTCGTTCTATTTCTATGTCTGTGTTTGCCTTTCCTATTCTATTTTTCGTTTAAGATATACATAGTCATTGACATTTTTTATTTCCATTACAGTGATTGTTATTTGTGTGTTAATATTTCTTGGTCCTATGTTTTCTTATTCTTCTTTTAGTTCTATAATCATTTTTGCGAGATCTTTGTTGTCTGAATTTTTTCGCAAAACTCTTTCAGGTCCAGGATAAAACGTTTGGGTGATATTATGTTACTTTGTCTAATTCCTCTTTTAATCCATATCTATTTTATGTCTTACTATAAAGGGTGTTGAAAAAAAAGGTCGGATACCCACTTATAGATCTCATCAATACAAACAAGAAAGTCCTAATAAACATGGGTCCAGAAATGCTTTGTTTCTGAGATACAGAGTGTTAAAGTTAAAAAAAAATCAGCCGCCCCTGGAATAAATAATTTAAATCTAAGTGTGCCAAATCATGGTCATTAATACCACCAGTAAACCTTCAAAGTTTCACTAAAATCGGCTAAAGGGTTTTTAGATATTGAAGCGTTTTAGTTTTTGTCTTAACAGGTTCAGAGACGTGGAAAAATATGGGCTTGAAGTTTTTTCTTGAAAACGAAGCGAGATCTGAAAAAATCTCCGGAGACAAAAAAGTTGCATTATTAAAAAAATATAAAAATTGCAAAACATCTCGTGAGCGTTATTTTGTTATGAAAAAAAAATTGCCTCCTGGGCACGCCCTTGGAATTATTACATCGGTTGTAATAGGCCCAAAAGACACCTCATAAAGTTATAAACAAACTGCAAAAATTTCATTAAAATCGCTCAAAGCGTTTTTAGATAACTTATAACACCCTGTATCTCGGAATCGAATCGTTTCCGGACCCATATTTATCAGGACATTTTTGTTTGCATTGATGCGATCTATAAGTGGGTAAAATATCCGACTTTTTTTTAACACCCTGTAATATGATTCTTGGTTTTGCTTTTTTATGTTCCAGTAGAGTTTTGTATCGATGCTCTAATAATTCATTATTGCCCAGTGTTTTATTGTATCAGAGGTTTTTTCTTAGAAGTTATATTTTACTGATGTTTCTATAATTTTTTTGACGGTTAGGAGAGGGTCGCATGTACAGGGTGTTTCCTCAAATTTTGACAGCTTCTAGCGACTTTGTTATTCCAGATAAAAATTGTAGGGTATCATCCAAACCGTTCGAATTTGCTACTTAAAGAAACAATTGAACATCACGGGTGAACTTTTTGAACTATTGCATACTTTTTTTAATCGAACACACTATATATTATGTGTTTATTGGAGAGAGCTTAAAATTCTCTTTTCAAAAATATATAAGTTGCCTATAAAACTTCATCTATTGTTCAAATATCCGCTATTAAAGATTGATTATTTCAATGGTTACTGTGATTTATTTCATATAGTAAATTAGTAATATTTAGATTCTTTAATAGCGAATATTTCAAGTTCACCCGTGATGCTCAATTGTTTCTTTAAGTAGCAAATTCGGACGGTTTGGATGATACTCTATAATTTTTATCGGAACAATTTTTTTCTATCTGGAATAATAAAGTCGCTAGAAGCTGTCAAAATTTGAGAAAACACCCTGTAACTATATCCTGTACGTTTACGGTAGTAGTCCAATGTTTACTCAATTTTGTTTGTGAGTATCCGCATCTACACTTTGCACATCTGTGACATAAGGCTTATTCGCCGATAGGTTTTTGTGTGCTGGGTCGCCCTTGGACATAATCACTATTGTTACATTTTTCTAGTTTTCAGATATGGTTTGTTGCTTCTTTTGGAGGAACTGTTTCTTTACTTTTTTTATTATTTTGTCCAACAGATAATCTTCTCATGAAGCTTCATTGTATCAAATCTGTAGGACTATTTGACATTATTTTTTCGCAACATTTTATATTTCTGATATTTATTCTCTTTAGAGGGAAGAGCAACACACGGTAAAACACAAAGATGCCGTCCCTGGCAACTACTTTCATTTAGAAGCACCTCATAACTTAGTCCTTTTCAAATCCCAAGCCGGGATGGGACGGACGATCAATTAAGGAAATAATTCAAGTGGACATAAATTTGTTCATGAAAGCTATGTTTGTATACAGAAATAATTCAATTTATGTCCGATATTCAGTCAAGAAAACTTACGCGGACAATGCTCAAGTTCTTAATGCCCACTGACCGCAAAACGTAGATTTTGCGGAAAGACATTTGCCATTATAATTAAACATTAAAACTTATTATAAATGTACCGCGTGAAAGGATGCAGTAGTGAACACAGAAGCAAAAAACATATTAAGGATTTGAGAACACTTTGGTTTTTGGCAACATTTAGAGTGAGTGAGAAGGTGGAATTTCGGTCGGGATCAAGACAATCTGCGAAAATACAGACAATCGTGGGGCGATAGATTTTTTACGTGACATAGCTTATAATTTTGATGAATTCTAAAACTTCTCGTTACCTGTACAGGGTGAGCAAATTGCGATGTTTTTATAGGGAATATCGATAACTTCAGTAGAGTTGGAAAATTACCCCTCCCCCCATCCTCGATCTCTTTTTTCCAGAAAAGCTTAATGCTGAAAACCCAAACCGGGCTATCGGTTTTTGTTTAAGAGTTATTAACAAAAGCTCGATTTTTCGACTTTTGGTTTTGTGGCTAAATCTCGCGTAGTTATGAAAATAGTCAATAAAAAATAGTATATTAAAGTACGAGTTATAGAAAACTATGTATTCTTGCACGAGTGCTGAATTAGTTTTCTATAACAAGTGCTTTATACTAGTTTATATTTTTTAGTATTAAGAAGAAAAAAAATAATTTGTGAAATTTGAATACAAAAATGTATGTTGGCAATAATAATTTATTATAGCTGTCGAGATCTAAATGTGCGAACTAAATCTAACATATTTAATTTTGGTTTTTGGTATTTTTTGTAATTCTGGCACAAAATATAACTTCTACTAATGACAGAAAATAGAAGCAGAAAAAGACAGTAACATTTACATTGCATTGACATTATTCGTAACCTGCAAACAACATATAAAAATAAAAAGTTACCAAAAATTGAAGTAGAATGAAGCTCAATCTACTCGTAGTTCTAATTTTGACTAAAAAGCGTCATTTAGAAAAGCAGTTTCTACTGTCTTCAGGCGCTTTTCTGATAAGATGGTCGTCTCCTACTCAGTTTTTCAAAAAAGTTTCGAATTTCCAGTTATATGCACAGCAGTATTTTTGGACGTAAGGCAGGCATTTGACAAGGTGTGGCACAAAGGCTTGCTGGCCAAAATCAGAGCATTATTTCCACATCAGTATTATTTTCTATTTCAATCCTACCTTTCTAACCGCTACTTCCAAATAAAATTCGAAAGGAAAACTTCGCAACTACAGCCAATTACCGCAGGGGTTCCTCAAGGCAGTCTTTTGGGTCCAGTGCTGTACCTATTGTTCACTGCTGATATAACAAGCACGCCGTATACTGATATGGGAACATTCGCAGACGATACTGCCGTTCTTGCGTGCAGTGAAGATCCCCAAACAGCTACAAACCTACTACAAGACCACATACATCTAGTGGAGAAATGGTTAGACAAGGTGAACGAGACAAAGTCCATACACATAACATTTACAACACGAAGAGGAATATGCCCTCCAGTTACCATTAACAACATCCCGATACCACAATCAGAAGAAGTCAAATATCTGGGCTTGCACTGGGACAAAAGGCTAACTTGGAAACGACACATACAAAAGAAACGCAAGGCAATGGATCTCAAAATCAAAATGATGTACTGGCTTATAGGCAGGAAGTCTCCACTAACAACAGAAAATAAACTTCTTATATATAAAAGCATCATACACCCAATTTGGACATATGGCTGTGAACTATGGGGCTGTTCAAGCTATTCTAACATAGACATCATACAAAGATTCTAGTCCAAGACATTAAGAACACTTATGGGAGCTCCTTGGTATGTGACGAACCACACTCTTCATACAGATTCCAACATCTCATACGTGCGTGACGTAATTTCGAACCGGGCGACCAGACGCCATGACAGACTTTCAGGTCATCCAAACGACACCGTAGCACCGCTAAATCAACAACCAAATTTTCGACGACTTAAACGGAAATGGCCCTGGGACCTACAGAATAATGTGAATCCACCAGAATGATCTCAACATCCTCCACAGATGGGGGAGATGGTGGGGTAGCACTGTTGGGTGCTCATAGAATCTTTTTTGTAATTCTGATTGCTGATGTAATTCGTTAAATAAAAATATGTACAATAAAGTTGTATTTTTTATATGGAACTCATAGTTGGCTATGGCATCATGAGAACGGATTTTTCTCCTTACAGTGATCTACAGATTGTCTGCAGGTACTAGGTACACACGGTAACTAGATACAGAGACGGTCAGGCTGCCAGACAAACAAACCGTCTCTGAATTTAGTTGCCGTGTGTACCTAGTACCTGCAGATAATCTGTATATCATAATCTATAACTTATTATACAGTGTCCGTCATAAATTTGGACACATATGGAATTTTTTTATTATCCATTTATCAGAAAATATTATTTTGATTAAGGTTCTTGCACCTGCTCAAACTAGAAATGCACTTGCCAAAATTTAAATATCTCCTTTCGTATACGGGAGAGGTTCGAAAATATGAATATGGTTCAAGGATCTCTCCATTGTCGTATTCTTCGTATCCGAAGATCGTGATTTGTGCGATGTGTTTAGTTTGTAGCTTGTATAATATCCTTCCAGTGCTTTCTATCCTGAGATATTCTTCTGATTTCTTCCAATTTGGTACCTGTCAGTCCTTCGATTTCATCCAACCATTTTCTAGATTATCGTCTGTGCTTCGTGATATATGGCCAAAAAATTGCAAGATTCTTCTTTGGATTATAGTTATTAGTCTGATATTTTCGCCAACTTGAATTACAGAATCATTTATTCGATGTTCTGTCCATGAAACCTTCAACAGCCTTCTCCAGCACCACATTTTTATCAATTTCCAGGTTTCCGCTGCATATAAGGCGATGGGGAATTCACGAGTTTGATTTTGGTGGTTTTGGTTATGCTGTGATCCATATTTTGTTTAATTTTGTCACTGCCGTTTTAGCTATTGCAATTCGTCTTTTAATTTCGTAAGTATAGCTTCCCGTATTGCTTATAAATGAGAGGTTCAAGGAGAAATTACTCTTATTCTTAAAAATACACAAAAGTAGTATTTGGAAAAGTTGTTTATAATTAAAATAAGGTGATGTCACATCCACCTATTCCAAAAAACAGTTTTTACTGGTTTTTCCTAGTTTTTCTTACCACCCTGTGTATTACGGAAAATGGTATACTTCACAGTTATTATCGGATACGATAAATGTGCATTGTCGAACTTGAGTTTCACTCATTTAGCAACCAGAAAATTACGGTAATCGAAATTAGTGCTAAAAAAATAATTTTTTGTATCAGGTATCTTCAAGAAATGTAATAGTTAACGATCATCAAGCAGAATTCAAAACAATTATGATTTTTAATTGAAATGCTATATGAAATATTTCCAAATGACATTTTTGTGAATTTTGGCCAATAAAGGTTCTTTATTTTCGTGAGCCATTTTCATATTTTCGAACCTTCCCCGTATGCGAAAGCAGATATTTAAATTTTCGACGAGACTACCGCCTCTGTCATTGATTAAGGTATTTTTCTATATTTAACATAAACTGTACAGCGACGCCTATAATTGGCCTAACGGCTGTTGGTTGAGTATCAAAATAAGATAAAATAAAAAAAAATTAAAATGAAGACCATATTTTGATGAACGTTTAAAAGCAACGTCTTCTAATAACTCTAGAAGATCTTGTTGGAGAAAATTGAGATGCGTTTGTCCGTTTAAGCGATTTGGCAAAAAGTGAATAAACTAAAAGGAAAAATGAGATTGATATAAGTAATAGGAAGTTTGTATTGAAATGTATTACCAGATGGTTACCTAACAATCCACCCCATACATGTAAAGTAAAACGCTGCTGGTGATTTCGCATTTTAACTGCAGGAGGATTACGATGATTCCGTTGGTGTTTATTGTGCACTTTAAAAACAACATCACGTGTGGAAAGACATTCGTCTGTCCAGAGAATTGAATCTTTCAAATCGTGATGAGCAAGATATCATTCACAAAACTCTATTTGAAGTGGAGTATTGCACCTGCGTATAGTGGTATGGATATTCTTAATCACGGTCTAGAGCACGCCATGGGTGGAGTTAATACCCAATTCCCTAGCCACAGATGTAGTGCTTCGTTTGGGATTATTGTTTGATGCGCAGAGAACTCCTAATCATCGACGGCAAAGTACATACAAGGAAACAGATCATGAGAGAAATCGCCGATACGCTGGATCTATGAAATTACACAGGACACGGGTAAATCAATGCATCTAACCTTTAGAGGCAGATAACCGAGGCAACTGGAGAAACAGTTTTAGATATGTTACATTAGGGGATTGGGACTGAGGAGGATGTGTAATCTATCTAGTCAAAGGAGAAGACTTACTTAGAAGCAAAGTAACATTATTTTTTTAACATCGGTCCCATTTACATCAACGCACATTCCAACGTGTTTGCAAAACAACTATAGAATGTAGCCCTGTAAAATACTTTTTATCGCCTTCTTTCAGCTGCTCATTAGAATCGTCTTCCAGGCAGATATTTTTTAGCTTTGAACATACAATAAAAAATAGGTCTGCATGGTGGACTATATGAAGCCGCAGCCATGGGTAATTTGTCGAATTCTTCCAGCTTTGCGCACTCTGTCTGCATTTGCCGTAAGGTTATCAATACTACTATCAATATTATATACCAAGGGACAAAAGTGCATCATTTGATCCCGCGAGTGAAGTTTATTGCCCGAGACGAAGTCGACTCAAGGGATCAAAGGCACTTTGGTCCCCAGGCATATACACTATTTTTTGCACTCCCGGATTACAAATCATGAAATAAATCTGATTTTGCTGGTTTTAAAATTTATACGTTCGATTCAGAAAAATGGATGGCTTAGGAAATGTAGATGATTAACTAAGGTAATGTTGTAAATAATGTCATTTTGAAGGACCAAAATTCCACTTTTGATCCCTCAGGGATTAAATAAAAATTTAATCCCCCAGGGATTAAAAGTGGCACTTTGGTCCCTCAAAATGACGCCTAAAGTAGGTCATTTAGTCCCGGGAGTGCAAAAATAATATTTAATTTTTTATCCCTAAACATAAATTCTATTAATAGGATTCCCTCACCGTTTCAGAACACTGTAACGATCAGCGTTTTTTGATGACGGCAAACCCTTGTGAACTCATTGTACTGGTTTCTGCTTTGTAGAAGGCTTCTAATAAGGTACCCATGTTATGTTATTTTGCGTTTCTAGGGATTTTGTTGTGAACCCATTTAGTTCTCGATTATTCCGGCCCTGTTCATTGATATATACGAAATTGTGAGCGTGCTTCAGCTTGCAGCTGAGTAGCATCTGCCAGACGGCTGACGTTGCATTGAGGATTTTCTCTGTGGTTTTACTCCTCGCGCGAAAGCGGGGAGATTGCATTTCTTGCAGCTTGACTTCGAATTCAGTCGGGGTTTACTTTTCAAGCTAGCATGTGGCACCCGATTCCCGAACTATCGCGTAGGTAGCTCGGTTATTCAAAATTCAGCTCGGGGTACTTACTTGAGTGAATCGTAGTGTATTACGCGGTAGTTGATTAATTAGGTAATCTAGGGAACCGAATATCGTTAAGTTACGTTTTTAATTATGACCAAGCCGGATATATACAAGGTTCCCCCTGACAATATTACAACTTACAGAGTAGTTGTGCCGTGGTGTGTGTATGGTTTTATCAAATGGATTAAAGTCTCTTAATTGTCAGTTGTACAATTGACATTCTGCTTTTAAAAATAACGAATCATGTTCTAAGCGAGGTCGAAAACGGCTTTGCTATAGCAAAATTAGAAGAGCGATGGTCACTGAAACGTATGGTCGATGAAGTTGGTTGCGGACGAAGTACCACTTTTCAACATAATTTGAATAAGCTAGTGATACGATAATAACCCCAAAATGTGATAAATGACAAGTAGTCAGATACATTAGTTAGTTAGTTAGTATTTGTTGAGGAGAGACTGATGTCAAGCAAGTAGGGCTTCATAGGCCCTTTTTGCCAACCCAGTGGACAAGGTCTAGGCATGCAGGGTACCAAGTACCTTAGTCCTACTTAGAATTTTGCCGAATCTTTTACGTGCTACACATCGTAGTAATACTACCAGTACTGAGCCACTGTAGATAAAACCAAGTAACTTGGTGAAGTATCGTGCGAAATGTTTTGCCAGCGATAGTACAGTTTGCGTATGCTGAAAAGTGCATTGCGTAAGTGATTCGGGTTTATTCAACCATAAACCATTAGCGTTAAATTTTTAACTGTTGAATTGCTTGAGTTGCGTCTTCCACGCTTAGCTATAGAATACCATTGGCCTCTTTAGGGCCACTGTTCATTACAAAATTAGCCCTTAAGGCAATTGCTTGTGAACCAATTAACCCGGCATTGGCTGGGGTGTTATGTATTATGTATTATGGCGGCACCTGCAATGGTACCTTTTTAAGACTGTTAATACGTATGTAACCCCATTTAATTAATTAATTTATTTATTTATTTATTAACGGGAAACCCCAATTTTAAATATTCAATAGATGTTTTTTGGTGAGCGGATGGCCTCGTGAGCAAATGCTCGCCTCTCAAGCGGCCGGCCCAGGTTCGAATCCCGGCGGACTCTAGGATTTTAAAAATCGTACGTTTCCCGGCTACCACGCTAACACATGTGGTAGTCGTTAACCCCTATAACAAGGGAACTCTTCCTCACTTTCGACGAGCAAGGCTAGCCACCTACGCGGCCTAAGGGCAAAGAGGGCTCATAGAACCACTTTGTGGTTAAAAACAGGCCACTGGCCTATAATACGAGGAAGAAGAAGAATAGATATTTTGTCGTATGTTCCGTTAAGAATTGTACAGCAGTTAGCAGACAGAGACATATCATCAAATGTAAGTCCCAGTGGCAAGCGCAGTCGCATACATGGGTCCCGGGTGGTGTAGCTTGAACAAGCGTTCACGTTCGATCAGTAGAGTTAAGCAACGCTCTTTCTGGTCAGAACTTGGATGGGAGTTCCGCGGTTGCATCTCTCGGCGCCTCGTGATACGGCTGTCACGGAAATAGTTGGTCCCGGTTCTCATAACAACATCATGATAGTCGTTAGTGGGGTTGGAAGTCCCCATAAATGCACAGCGACTCCTATAATTGGCCGAACGGTTGTTGGCTGAGTGCGAAATAAATAAATAAATAAACATCTGCCCAAGGAAACGACATTTTCCGTCTCGGATTCTAGGGGAAAACAATCGTGAATCCAAGTGAAGAATCCGTGGCGTTAAGGAAAGCATCTTTTAGTATTAAGCGCAAATTATTGTCGAACGAACCGATCCTATGTGACGACTGACACACTAGCCAGGGTACATATCTATGCGTTGATGAAATCTAACCATTAAAAGTAATCGTATATCAGATTTGACACCTTCTTGAGGGGCGTATTATTCCAGTCAAGTCAAGTAGCAACCTGTTGCTCCCATGAGGGACTGTTTTGTGTTTTAAGTACCGTTTGGTCTTGCAACACCTATGTGTAATCATCAGTTAAAATTTTTTGGAAAAATTGGTGTTTAGATAGAACCTCGCAAATTTGTTACCTATAGAACTTCGGTTCTGGTAAACAATCTTCACTTGCAATGCATAAAACCTATATTATTCGCCCCCCCCCCCTTCCTCCTCAACATCAAGCCTTCAGTCTTTTTGATGGTTTTCTCTGTTCTTGTTTACACAGGTTTTCAGCATTTTGGATCATTTCGAATTGATTTATTGTCTCATCGACATGTGTAGACCAAAATTTCACTTGGAAATACGATGACACACTAAACATATAATTTATTTATTCGTTTTTTGGTTTTTTATGCTCTTTCGTTAACTCCTTTATAATGCTTCTGTACTTGCTATTTACTTACTTCTTCGGCGTTACAATAATTTAGCTTCTTCTACAAATCTTCTCCAGTGTTTCCTAATTCTTATCATCCCTCTCCAGTTTTTATCGCCATCTTTATCATATCTGTAGGACTAAACCCCACCACCTTTCTCGCAATCAGATATATTGGGAGTCTCACATCCCATATCCTGTTGGGTTTCATCCTTGAAAGATGCCCCAGCCTTCCATGTCGTTGCGCTTTGATAAATCGAACTATCTCTGCTTCTTTTATTAATTCTAATCTACTTCCTGGATGTATCTTCTCCGGCGCGGTATTTTTTCTACGATCGTGTCAAAATGACGTTTTGCACAGTTTCTAGTGTCAAAAGTGACGTTTGTAGCACTCTTAATATTAGCGCCCAAATTGCGTCTTTTTAGCACGTTGCCATTGATGGCGTGTTTTAATACTATATTATAAGGTTACTATATCAATAAGTTACCGCCATTAGTGTTTTTATAGCTATCCTTGTCGCACAATTTTCTCCAACTGGGGATAAAAACACATAACCTAACAGATTCCTCACTTTACAAGTGCCATTACACCAAAAAGAAAATCCCCAAAAACTAGTGTCTTCCCTATTGCACTTGGGAAATTTGTATTTGTTATCCTTATCTCACAATTTTCTCACATTCTCACGCGAGGAATGGAATGGCGGTACCTTATTGATATAGTGACCTTACTATATTAAAACACGTTATTCCATAAATTTTAATGTCAACATAACCTAGAATATCTAACACAATGTGACGGAAAAAGTGTCACCGAACTAAGTTTTTATATTTCTGTTACGATCGTAGGAAAAAGTAACAAGGATAAATTATAGCACTTTAAAAACTGACATATTATTTTTGTAAAGAACTGTTAATATTCGTTAAAAAGAACTTGAAGACTATAGCAAAACAAATAAACCACTGAAAGAACACTCTATTAAAAAAAATAGTTGTTTTGGGTGTAAAATACAATCAACATAAATTACAATAGATGACGAGAACACATCCAACCTATATAGTTAATTAATCAAAGAATTTATCACTAAACATGACAGGCTGTTGTGAAAACGCCATGGAAAGTAAAAGAAACCATTACTAATGTCATTATGTCACACTACTAAAAATTAGGCGATGAAAGCTTGATTAGCATATGTAATTATAAATTGATAAAGACATCCGTACATTCTTGGCGATAGCCACCAGATGTTTGATTATCCTTCGAATATATAATAGCTAATAGCTTCTTAGTAAATGGTGGTCACTTTCCTGGTCTATTAATTTTGCAATAAATGTACCATGTACTGGACGTGTTTGAGGCTAGTTTTTTGAAACGTCGACATATACCAACTGTTATGATGGTGATGATCTATGAAAATGGAACTTCAAATTCACAATGCAGGAAAATTCACTGAATGAACATGTAATTTGGTTACAAGACTTAAAGAGTTTACAATCTGTGATTACAGTAGGCGCTGCATTTGATCCTGTAATTAATCGTCAGACGTATGGTACGGCTAGACTTGCTATTAAGTTATCTTTGAAAATCTCTGGTTGCGTAAGACTGTAAGAGCATTCCTTGAAACGGGCAAATTGTATGGAATTCTCGCAGCAGTACACGAACGGTTACGAGATTTTATATTGCGGCTAATGTCACTGCGTGCGTCGCGAGTTGACTCGGTATTTATAAAATTAAACGTGGTCGTAATAAAAGGCAGCTCTACTGATAGGAGACTCGCAGGCCTTCATTTGCATAATGACGCGTAACTAATCACCCGGTGGGCTGTGATTTGTCCGGCGCATGACGCGATTAGACGCTTCGCTGCCGCGGTGCATCTAAACCCCGGTAAATCGTAAATTTTCCGTCTAATCGATGTCGCTGCGAGACCTTCTTGCGATACTTTCGACCGGAGTTTGAGGGGTGTAGTAATAATTGCGCTTTAAATCGCACTTACGCAGCTGTCACGTAAATTTCAGCGATATTGCAGGAAATCTCGGGATTTGCAGTTTGCATGGTGCATTTCCACGAGAATTTGTCTAATTAATAGAAGATATAAAGTTAGTTAAAGATATAGCAAACTGAGAGCGACAGAACGCTTCTTTTTATCATTCAAATTATTAAGTTCTGCTTGGATATCTTTACATAATGAGCTAAGACCGTATCATTTTCTACTTTTTCTTTTCATTAGCTCTTCAGCACTTTTCTTTCCTTCATGAGCTCACTAGCCAATACTTATGACTTCTTCATCTTTTACCTTATGCTGTTGTAGCTATACCAGGGGCTAGAAATCATATTTAGGGACGTTTAATTGCTAGTTTCTAGTAATATGGTTGCTTGTTCATAATAATTGTTAATATATAAAGTGTAGAAAAACTATTAAATGGGAAATGAAATAGTATTCCAACTGATTATTCCATTATTGTTTTTGAGCTTTATTATATCTTTATTGTCATCATTTAGTTTTCTTTTCAATACTTGACAGACTCTTGTTTTCTAATACCGTTATATTTCTATACTTTAATTTTTCGCATAACCTCATGGGCTGATACAAGCCCATTTTCTACTATTTTTCTCTTTGAAGAAGGTATTCATTGCGTACATATTATTTTGTTCCACGAAGTCTAGCAACATATTTCCTCGACCATTTTTGCGGCCTAGGCTGTAATTTTCGATAGTTTTTCATCTTAATCTCTTTTATGGCTCACTTTGGCGTTTAAATCACCGATTATCAGTACAAAACGTGCTGGAATATCTGTTAGATGTTCCGTTCTGCAAAAAGAAAGATGAAATAACAAAAACAGATGAACTGGAAATATTGTCAAACATTGGAGATTACTATACAAAACTACACAGTTCAAAAACAGCACCATCATCATAAAAGTACTAACACTCAAAAACCAAAACTAGTCAATATAGGATCTGAAGACATATAAGAAATAAGTAAGTAAAGAAGAAAGAAAGCCCATAAAAAGATGACATAATAAGTGAAATGATTAGGCAAAGAAAAGATTTAGTTCTGGAAAACTAAAAAGCATATATAATTGTTGCTTTCAAAACGGAAAATTTCCAGAATAGTGCTGAAATAGTTTTACTGATAATTTTGCACACGCCAAGGGTCTACTGCTGGTTCCAATGAAAACTGCCCCGAGGGTAGTTTTCTAAGAGCAACAAGCTCGATGATTCTTGGCACGTTTATATTTTGAAGATTATTACACAAAACCCGTATGTGAATTATGATTTAAAATTGACCTAATAACGCCAAAAAACCTCAAGTTGTTTGTTTCTTGCATTTTTCATCTAATTATAACACCATCCAGGGTGTCAATAATAATTCCTAGGGCGCTTATCGCTTATCAGGTAATCAATTCGGGATTGGTCGATTTTCAAAAAATGTATGATTCTCATTGGATGATATCAGTCATGTGAAAGTTAAGTGTAATAATCATATATATTGCAACTAGTGGGTTCTTGATTGTCAAATAATAATTTCTGTTTACACGAAATATATTGAGATATATCGAGTGGAAACAGAAATGATTTGATAATCAAGAAGACACGAGCTGCATTCTGCTAGATTATATCACGATTCAATAAACAACGTTTGAATAGTCTATTTATAAATATTAAAAGTGCAGTTAGTGTGGTTGCTATGACGATGGTACTTTCAGCAGATAATGTGATGTTTGTGAAGGTATTTGACTATCAGTTATTAGTCAAGAAGGTATATGATTATCACCATTGCTATGTACATTATCAAAAATTAGTCCATACGTAACTCATTTTTACAGTTTTTAATTGGTTGATATTATAGGGAGTAGTATAATCACAGTTATACAAGCTTTTCACGAAAATAATTGTAAACAGCTTAAGCAGTAAAATAAAATTTTACCAGCCAAGAGAGCAGGCAGGATTTCGCTTGAGATTTTGTACCTGTGCCTACCTCCGAGTAATGAAAAATATAATTGAGAAAGCATTTGAATATAAATTCCTTCAGAGACTTGGGCAATAGTAGAATCTCTGGAGAATAATAGAACTAATCATCAGTATTCTAAATTGATTTAATACATATACAACAATGTAACTATGTATGTAAAAGATGCCAAAAGTATACAAAAACAGTAGATTAATAAACATCAAGCGAGGAGTCATATAAGAGTATATGGTGTCCCCGAAAATGTTTATATTAACGTTGAACAGGATGTATCCAAAGGGACGAAAAAGGAATAAATATCAATGGAAAAATATTTAATCAATTAAGATTCGCGGATGACATCGTTATAATTAGTCAATATGTATAAGAAATACCAGACATGATGAGAGAACTAAACAATGAATCTGAAAGAGTAGGTCCAAAAATCAACAATCAACGACTATTGAACTAGGGGACGAATATAAATACCTAAACCAAACAATAACGATGAGAAAAGAATCTATATGAATGGAAATAAGAGCGGTCTGCATTCAGGACAATTAACTATGTGTTTACGTCCAATGTCCTTGAAATCGAAAGCCTATAATCAATGGATATTACTCGTACCAACATCATAAAAGAATAGAGAAGAGCATGTTGATAAGAACAAAGAGAAGCACAGTGACAACCAAACCGCGGCACCGAAAGGTACAAGAGAACCTATTTATCTATAAGTTTGATAAGACGAGATGATTGCATTTTATATTTATCCTAGCATTTCGAAGTTATATAGAACAAAGTTGAAGTTTTTAACAGAAAAACATAGTCGCACACCGCAGTGTTAAATGAGTATTTTTTATTACAGTAACGTACAGTTTCTTGACGTAATATTCATTATAGACAAGTTATTTAAGAAGATTTTGTTATTTCAGCATGTTAAACGGCAAGTAACCTATACGAAACGAAAAATATGACGTTTGTTTCTAAACTTTTAGAAATCTATACATATGTATGCGAAGGTTTCCTACCTTCGTATACATATGTATAGATCGAGTATCATATAGAATTAGAGGAGCACCTTGGGCATTAGCCTGACTGCAATAAACAAGACGATATAATCATTTGGGTATAAGAAAAGTTTGTTATCGGTGGATACCACACAGCTTAACAGAAGCACAAAAACAACAGCGTGTGGAATGGTGTAAGAAAACTCTTAAGAAATACGATGAAGGTAGGTCTAAAGCAGTTTACACAATATAACTGGTGATGAAAGCTGGATATATGCATTTGAACCCGAATCTAAGCGACAGTCTACACAATGGGCGTTTCATACAGATCTTAATCCAGCTAACGTGAAGCGATCTCGAATTGTTGGTAAGAAAATTATTTCTTGCTTCTTTTCAAAATCAGGACCTATTACGACTGTCGTGCTGGAAAATGCACGTACGCTTACCTCAGAATGGTACACAACAATATGGATGCCAAACATTATTTAAAAAGCTCGTTTACAGTAGGTACCCAAAAAGTAAGACCGTTCTGTATCAGGACAATGCTTCAAGTCATACCTCACATCAAACAAAAGAATTTTTTGAGGCTTTCGGATTAAAATTGTTAAGTCTTCGCCCATACAGTCCCGACCTAGCATCTTCCGATTACTTTCTATTTCCTCGATTAATGGATAAAATGCTTGGTGTGCGATTTGAAAATCCCGAACTTGTTGTGGAAAGTTTCAAAAACCTTGTTTCTCAGGTGACTCAAGAAGAGTGGAATTTATGTTTTGAAAATTGGTTTTATCGAATTTATAAATGTATAGGGTTTCAGGGCGAATATTTTGAAAAACAATAACAAAAAAAGTTTGGCTACACCACTTCGTTTCATTATATTGCAGAAATATACGGTGCTACCCTCGCATGTACTATGAAACTAATTATGGTTATTGTCTAAATTCGATATAATGATAATTTTACACGGACTGGAGAACAATGTTATCGATTACACTTGAATCATTCCAAATCATTACTACCGCTATTCAAAACCGAGCAGGCTGTGACTTCTAATGTTCCTGGCAGTGTACTAACTTTACCATAAAAATATGATTTACATTACTTTTGACAGTTGTTTGAACACTGCAGTTATAAGATATTGTAAAATATATTTTTAAAATGCTTAAAAACAAGCTCTTAGCTGTTTAGCATTTTGAAGGTATATTTTACAAAATATAACTTGTACAGTGTTCAAATAGCTGTCAAAAGTGACGTTAGTGATATTATTAAGATTAGGTTAGTCTACACCAGTTATTCCCAAAGTGGGCGATATCGCCCCTTGGGGGGCGCTGGAACGATCCAGCGGGGCGATAGTAGGCTCGGGTGCATTTGGGGGGCGGTGAATAAAAATAAGGGGGCGGTAAAAGCTAAAGAAGGAAGAGAAGATAAGTAGATTTAGAAAAACTATTCGTACATATTTCATTTGTTGTGTAACATAGTGTAACATTATTTTCCAAATAAACACACAAAATGCAAGCTACAGATTTATTTATTCCATGAAGACTATTTACCATTTTTAAATATTCTTGTTCTTCATACCATTTACTACTTTATTTATTCAGTCTGTTTATTCTCCGTTTCTTTAATTTTACTTTATCACACTTTTTAATACACCATACCATTATAATAAAGGGTTTTTATTATTCAAATTTGCTTTTACTCAAAATACAGGTTATAAATTCAGAAAGATTTGTTTATTTTAAAAATATCATTTTCTCTAGCAATAATAATTTATACAAAGTTTCTATATGGTGTATTTTATTATAACATTTCATAATTGATTTTTTCAGATAATCATCTGAGTTTGGCTTTCACTTTAGTTATTCCGATTGTCAGTTAATACCTACAAATTAAAATCTAAGCTTTGATGTTACCAAACAACTATCTCAACTAAATCAACTTATATGCTCGAACCTTTTTAATAAACTATTCGTAATTTAACAGTAACTGTATCTAATGTATCATTCATTAAACAATTCTCAAATATTTATGTTGTACTTTTAATGTATAAATCCTTCTTTGTACTTTTTAATTGCTAATTAATTTATTCTTTCAAAACAATTTCCTACCTACAAATATCCTTATAGATAATTATCAGTCTCAAGAAGCTACCACCACAATATCTTTCTGTTTGTTCGCTTAAAGAGTGTAGATTTCCAGGGGGCGCTGAGTATTTTTTTTCTGAATAGGGGGCGGTAGGCCAAATAAGTTTGGAAACCACTGGTCTACACGGTAAAAACTATTAGAAGTCACAACTTGCTCTGATTCATGTTGAAAAAAGATAGACTATATGTGAAAATTCATGACACGTTAAGCTATTCTACGGATTATGCAATCCAGTGCTGT